>BQNB010057703.1:0-38097 GCA_026074375.1 Tanacetum coccineum | reverse complement strand
TCTTGGGTTAGAGGAATTTCTTAGCTGATTGTTGGTGGATGGGAAACGAGATGTGAAGACAGTAGACATAAATGACGTCATTTTGTTAATGGCATCAATAGGGCCATCTCTTTGTTTAAACACAGGAACTGCTAGACCAGAGTCTATCTGTGGAAATTCAGCCAAATGTGTTTGTTGATCAACTGTGGAGACAGTGTATTCAATTTGAGGAACGGATTGTGGTTGTGGGTAAGCATCTTGATGAACTGAGAATGTGTAAGCATTTGAATACTGTGTTGATAGATAAGAAATTACAAGAGGTGTGGATGGATGAGTAGTTGAGTAATGTTGTGTGGGATGAATTGATCAATATTGAGGAGATGGAGATGGTGAAAACTGTTGTTGGAATTGTGGATTGTTGTACAAAGATTAATAAGTGTTGAAATGAGACGGAGTCTGCTGGTGATTGGCAACTAATGTAAGTGGATCATGATTGCGCTCACGCATAATACGGACTTCATTTGCGTGGAGTTCATTTTTTAAAGATATGCATGAAGCTGATCAAAGTTGGTAGTATGCAAATCTTTTACAAGCTTGACATCAGTCACAAACTTACTCCATTCAGGTGGAAGACTGTTTAAGAACTTGGTATTGACTTGAAATTGCTCTAATTTCATTTTGTAAATGTTCATGTCATTGATCAGCTGAGTAAATCTTAAGAAATACTAATGAAGTGATTCCCCCTTGATGTGAGCAAAGTTATCAAATGCATCATACAGATTACACTCCCTTTCCTGCTTTGTCAATGAGGTACCTTGCATTAGTAGTTGAATTCTTTCTCATAGATCCTTGGCAAATCCGTGATGATTAACAAGTGAATAGATATCAGATGGTAGACCTTGAAGAATGATATTAGTTGCCCTGAGATCACAATCAGCTTGAATTTTCTTTGTAGCAGACAATTCAGCATATTTCTTTGTCCTGGTCACCCCATTTTCTTCAATCGTAAGCCAAATGAGTAGACCGTGTTCGACTGATTCAAGTATCATTCTTCCATTCTCTCTGTTTTGCATGTATAGTTTCATTCTACTTTTCCAAGAATCATACAGGTCTTTGTCTAACATCGATGGACGATTGTCAGCACCAGAGAGTATCATGTACTCAGCAAGAGTATTCTTTTGACCTATTGGAATCATTGAATCCATTTTGATTTTATATGTGATAAGATGAAATATGATCGTACAATGATTGGAGGTTTTTGTGTTAAAATAAGATTTGATTAAAGTGATTGAGTCTTTGGAATACACGGGATTTTACAATTCTTGATAAAACAGGGAAAACAAATTTTTACGGGATTTTACAAATCAAAGAATAACCGTATAATTCTCCTAATGAAAGTGTATCATTCTCGCAAGCAAAGCGTATAATTCTCTCAAGCAAAGCGTATAATTCTCTCAAGTAAAGTGTATAAATCTCCCAAGCAAAGTGTATTATACTCCTAATGGAAAAATGTATAATTCGCCTAGAAAAGTAAAGTATAAATCGCCCAAGAGAAACCACGTATAAATCGCCCAAGAAAAAAAATGTATAAGTCGCCCAAGAAAAGCAACGTATAAATCGCCTGTAGAGAACAACGTATAATTCGCCCAAACCTATATTAATTCGCCTTGCCTTGGAAAACTATTAATTCGCCTTGCCTTGGAATTATTAACTCGCTTTGTGAAGGAAGTTGTTAATTCGCCTTGGCTTGGAAAACTGTTAATTCGCCTTGCCTGCCACTGCTAAATCGCCTTGCACTAGTACGAAACTCAAATTTTTCAAAACACAAAAAGACTCACTTTTGATCGTTTTTTTCCAAAATTTCTTGTACAATTAGCATTACTAAGCCTATAGGTACCTTAAAAATGTAAACTTTGTGGTTTTTAAGCAAAAAAAATTAAAATCAAAATTTGTACTTTATCAAGCTTTTCGAACACAAAATGCAAATTTTTTTTAATGTTTTCTTTGATTCTAAGCTTGTACACCTATATCCAATGATATTAGATCAGATTTACCTATGTAAATGATCTTTTAGTGTACAATATAGCTTCGAAAACAAGAAGAACAAGAAGAAAAGGTACGGTTAAAAAAAACAAAACAAGAAACAAACAAAAAAACTAAGCAAAATCACTCAATGACTTTTGATACCAATTGTAGAATACTTAAGTAATCAATAACACCAAAGAACTATGAAGAAATATAGAGAGAGAAAGAGGTTGGAATGATGCTTCTAGTGAGAGAAAGTAAACAAGAAAATACACACTTAGATTATGAGAAAAGAAACAACCAACCAACACCCTCTCCATGTGTGGAGAGGGTATTTATACATAAGATTGGGGCCGGCCATGGCCTTGTCCACGGGCTTTTCATGGGCTTGTTCCTAAGCTAGCCTATCTAATTTTCAAATATACTTTACGAGCTATCAAACGATATAATGGAAGTGACCGATACTTTTCGTGATCCTAACATTTACAAAAATACTCTTATCCTCAAACAAAAAAGTACATCCAAACATTGAAAGATAATGTATTTTTGTAAATTTGTCAAAAGTTACATAAGTTGCATAAGTCGCATGAGACATTTTAAAAAAACTCTATTTTTTAAAAGAAAAAAACAAAACATTTCCAATCTTGAACATTTCAAAATTCATCCCTTAAATTTTTATGTCAAAAACCATTAGTTATCATTATGAAAAACATCCATGCATCCAAAACCGAAAAAGAAATATTGGTGATGAAGTTGAATAGAATATAACTCATAAAAGAAAAGAGAAAACATAAACAAACAAAATTTTACATTTTTTTTGCATACCTCTACAACATTATAAAGCAATTATTCCCATTCTAATTTTAAAAGTTTTAAAAATTTGTAAGTAAAAAACATTTCTTCTTTGGGAAATCTAATACAAGCCATTAGTCAACCTCACTTAAAATGCTTAAGTTTTTACAAGCCAATATGTAACCTCGCCTTAAATGTATACGTTTTTTCATAATAATCAACCCATTTAGAAGGTCACTACAACTTTGTTACTGCCCATTTGGTAAAACATATATAAACTCACACAAAACAACACACCCCACTCTATTTTCTATGAAAAAGTCTTAACATTCAGGATTGTTCCCCACTACGGTTAGTTTCTTCTTCTTCCTTTAAGTTTTCATGTTTCTTTAACTAATATTGCACGTGATGACGTTTATGGACAACGAATATACAAATGATTTGTGGTTGCCTGAGAAGGACTGAGGTGTTAGATCTGCTAATCATTTAAAAATTTGGGTATTCTTGCAGGTATCGATAAGTGATTAGTGTAGGTATTGATAAGTGGTTAGTGATGCTCACAGGGTATATCAAGATGTTGATGGTGAGGGTGAAAATCGTACCAATTTAGTCAGATATCTTTTCCTAGTTTAATGAGTCGGACTCGGAGTGGATTCGAGTCGGATCGAATAATCTTGGTAATGAGGAGATGATACGTGAAAGTGTTGTGTAGTCGTTTGTAGCATAGAACACCATAGAAAAAATATATTATTTTAATGCATTATCCTATTTCATTGGTATGATAGTGTATAACATTATATTAATGACCCTAATTTATTCTAGTATATTTAGCTACCAAATAACGCTACAATATCAAGTGCCTTAATTCGTTGCAAGCTATTAAGAGATAAATTTTATTATGATATTTTTTATACTACAGTATATTTCCACTAGTTTTGTATATTTTCTTTATTATTTTTGAACACCCATGATGTACACATATTTATATTACTCAATTTATTACTTATATATATTCAATTTCTCCAACCGAATATAATTGTGGTGGATCAGATATAAAAATTCAATAAACTCTGTAACAACTAGTAAACATGTAATAGCTATCAACAAATTCATATTAAATTGGTAAGTTGTAACAACCACCAAAACACTTGAAGGTTGTAACAGTCATTCAAAAAATCGGTGGTACTAATATTTAGACTTATAACATTTAATGAAAATGTAACCATCAATGCAATATTGAAGGAAAATCATATTGCTATAAATCAGGAAATAAACACTTAAATTTTGAAGTCAAACACTGTACTATCATAGTATCATTAAAGATTAAGTTCCAATTTGAAATAAAAGCTTAATCTATGATACCAAGAGACTTATTCCCACCCACCATCTCCATCTTATTCTAATGGATAAGATTAAATCCAAAAAATATTTTCATCTTTTTTCAAATGTTAATATCTCTTAAACCGTTAATCGTTAAACGAAAAAAATATACCATCACGACGAGCAAACTAATATTTTCTAATTTGATATAACATTCGACAATTTTTTTCCGTCTTTTTCATGTTTTTTCAAGTTTTCTTACGTATTTTTTTCGTTTTTTTGTTGTTGAAACTCGCATGCGAAATCAGATGTGATTAAACACTAATAAAATCACATGTGATATTAGTGTTAAATCATATATGATATAAATCATATATGATATTACTGATAAATCATATATGATAAAATCATATATGATATTAGTTAATCATATATGATATTAGTGTTAAATAAATATGATATTTAATTTTAATGTAATCGCATGTAATTCGATGTTAGTGTTAAACCATATGTGATTTTATACGAATATTATAATTAGTGTTAAATCCATATGATATTTTTCATCAGTTTCAACAACGAAAAAAAAGGGAAAAACAGAAAAATACGAGAAAAAAATAGAATTTTTTTTGTCGAAAGTATCAAAGTGGCTATCTATAGAAGATAAATAAAATGTACCAATCGGAAGTAAATTTTTGGCTTAACGATTAACCGTTTTAAAAGATATTTAAGTTTATTAAAAAAATAACGAAATGAATAAAAATTTTTTTTTTCTTTAATCTTAGTCATAGATTTCTTTTTAGATGGATAGTAGGGATGAGTCCTTTAATATCTAACATTTTTTTAGTATCCGATATAACTCTACTCATCATTAAAACTTAATTTTGAATTCATAACTTTAACATACTTTTTATTACTTTTATGACAAAAAAATGTCTAATTATAAAACATAAGTCGGAATAAAAAAGAATATGTATAAGTCTTTTTATATGTTTACAGTTGACACAAAAAATATGGAAAGATTATGATTATTTCTTTAAAAAATAAGACTATTTAACATATAAGTTTCGTTTAGCAAATGAACTATATAAATTATGAAAAAATATTTCAAATCTCTTTAAAATCAAAATACTACTTCCAGTAGCTTATAATAATAATCCTTTTCATAATCTCCATCTCCATCTCCATCTACAGCTCCATCTTCAGTTCTAGCAACAATTACTTTCACCAGACACACCATATATGCGTAAGCACGAAAACAAGCTAATTTTCGGTTAATAACCTCCATTGAACATTTTTCTTTCCATACTACAAAAGCAATTTTTCCGAAAGACCTTACTATTGCTTATAGTTATTTAATAAACTATCCATTCACAAAGTTTACTGTATAAAATAAAAAACATGTGTTGGTCACAAAATTAGTCATTGGGTACCCGCCGCGCATTAAGCGGTACCCTGCTAGTAAAGACAAAATAGTTTTCATGACGTTGACCAGTTACACTAAATAAGTCTATCTATCCGTCTCCAACTGATTTCTTCCGGCAGGTTTCAGTTTCCGGCGTTCTTTATTTTCTTATCTACTCAGTCTCTCTTCTTTTAAATAAGACGGGCATCATATTATTATTTACAATACCATGTTCACACAAAAACCCATTCACTACTATCAAAGTTTTTGTTTTAATAGATTTTTTGTTCAATTATTTAATTCTTCACTTGAATTGCTTTTTTAGTATGTATTGGGATATTTAGTTGAATTGCTTCTTTATTAGATCAACTTATTATATTTAAATGATTGATGCTGTCTAGAATTAGATGATATGATTATCTAGAAACCTGATGATGTTTCAAAAGCACCCTCGTTATAATCCCCGCTTTTTATAAGAGCCCTTGATCTGATAGTAAAGAGATCCACTGGCTGTAACTCCTTTTTAGACGTTGTGCGTTTGGCGGACGTATTTTTTTGAGAGCATATTTAGAGGCAATTATCGTTTAGTATTCAACATATAATTACAAAGAAATTGAAAATTATACAGCTCGGATTACGAAATTTGTATCTATAGTCCTAGTAAGAATTACGGGACTATGGTTTTCTGTTTGAAACTCGATTATCCTATTATAGCGTAGTTAACGCTAAATTTGTCAACTAATATTTGTAAAACCATATACAAACAAGCCAAGACTCGATTTTTTTAATGAAAAAATAACTTCTGAATATCTCGAACTGTTTGTATGATCCTGATTCTTGAAGACCATGCAAGGTGAAAGGGCTATTGAGGGGAAAAGAAATAGAACATTGGTGGATCTGATATGAAAGTAATTATGATATACGAAGCAATGGAACAGCTGATGACAGGTGCACTATTGTGTACACAAGGAACACCAATAAGAACGACCAAGATGTCTGAGTAGTCAGTAAAGCTTGAAGGTGACGGTTTGGCAGAAAGATG
Source organism: Tanacetum coccineum (assembly GCA_026074375.1). Lineage (NCBI taxonomy): Eukaryota > Viridiplantae > Streptophyta > Magnoliopsida > Asterales > Asteraceae > Tanacetum > Tanacetum coccineum. Next base: position 31,537 of record BQNB010057703.1, on the reverse strand, counting down.
GGAAGAAATGGCAAAAGAAGAATTGTTAGACAAGAATTCATACCACACATAATTCCTTATACTGATGGAATTATTGCAGTTCAATTTATAATCTAGCGTATCTGATGAATGTCGGGTCCCAGATAAAACTTCTTTGACACAGGTTTCGGGTTATTTTGTTGTAATCTTTTATGAAACCGACACGTATCATTATCGTGCATATGAAAATTCTTCTCTTTTTTTTGCTGTCACCCAAGACATTTTAGGGTGAATTGTGTCTAGAGTTTTGGTTTTTTGTTGTGTTAATAGGATTGGTGTCACGAAGTGAAAATATGAAGTCCAAATTAGAAAAGTCAAAACTGAAAAGTCCAAAGGTGGTAGCAGAATCGTTTTGGCGGGAAAAACGATTGCGTCTAAAAATCTCTATAAATACCTTGTTTTAGCTATCATTTTCATTCATTCAATTTGTAAAACTCTCTCAATTTCCTTATATTCGTCCAACTGTAACAAAACACACTAATCAAATAACAATCCCACTTCAAGTCATATTCTTGTTCTTGTGATTCTTTGTGATATTGTTGGCATTGACACTCGAATTACCATTTCTATATAGAAATCTAGTTCTAGAGTGTTTCAATTGGTATCAGAGCTGATCTTGGCAGTTATTCGTTGGCAAATCATTTAGAAACTTACCTAATTCAGTTACAACAAAAAAAATAACCGCTCATAACAAACTCTTCAACAATGGTGAACACAAGATCAAATGATACTGGTTTGATACCCAATCCAGTCCCAATGGAAACTCAAATCGCAAATTTGACTAGTAGCCTTGCTCAATTGACTCAAATGTTTCAGTTGGAAAGTGGATTGAATAATGGTAAGGGTCCAAGTCAAAGAAGAGACACTGGTGGTCATAATGGTGTTAATACAGGTGGTACTTATAGAAGGTTGACCAAAATAGGAAACCTCTAAGTTTGAGATGGTGAAGATGTGTTGAGTTGGTTGTACAGAGTTAACAACTTCTTTGATATGGATCATATTGTGGAGGATGAACAGAAAATCAGGCTTGTTTCAATGCACATGTTTGGCAAAGCTTTGAATTGGCATCAACACTTCATGAGTAAGTTTGGTGAGGTGATGACTTGGGCTGTTTATCAAACACATGTCAAAAGAAGATTTGAATAAGTGTTTGAGGATCCAATCATGGAGTTGAAGAATCTCAAGCATACCACATCTATAGTTATAACAAGCTCCTTTAAAGCAACTTTGAATAAAGTTGATTTGGATGATTCTTGGGCTATTAGTTTGTTCATTGGGGGTTTGAAAGAAGAGATTGCTTATACTATGAGAATGTTTAAGCCTACTAGTTTAACTGAAGTGTTTAGTTTGTCATAGTTGCAAGAAGCTAGTAACTCAATCACTAAGGGTAAACATTTAGCATCTTTTGGTCCTCCAAAGACGACAGTGTTTGGGTCTACTACTCAAAGTGGTGGGGGTATGTTGGTTTTTTTTTGGGAACTAAGAATGTGCCATGTTCAAATCTACTACTATTACACCAAATAGAACTTTTAAGAAACTCAATACAAGCAAGAACTGGAAGAAAAAAGGGCCAACATCTTATGTAATATTATTGTGACCAAAAATGCCGCCCTGGCCATAAGTTGAAAGCGGACAGATGTATTCCTTGGAAATTGTGGCTTATGAGGATGAAAGGAATAATAATGATTGTGAGATATTTGAGCAAGAAAATGTGTGTGAAGAAGAGACTATGCCTCAAGTTTCCTTAAATGCTATGACAGGGGTGCCTAGTTACCAAACTATGAGGGTTAAAGGTCATGTTAAGAAACAAGTGCTGCACATTTTGGTGGATTGTGTAGTAAGCTCATACATCTGGATTACATGCTGCAAAAAGAATGGGGTGTAATTTGAGCAGAATGTGTCCTTTGCAAGTTTCAGTGGCCAATGGACAAGTTATGTCCAGTGTATTTGAATGCAAGAATTTCAAGTGGACCATACATGGACAAGTCTTTGAAACAGATGTCATAATTTTGCCTTTGGGAGGATGTGAAATGGTATTGGGAATTAAGTGGTTGGCAACCTAAGGAGTAATCCAGTTTGATTCAAAATTTAGTTATGATTTTTGTGATCAATGAAAAGGTGTGTGTCTCAGAGGAACTCCACAGTCCAACTTTGCAGTGGATGCAGGATAAACCATGTTAGCAGCTCCTTTGAATCAGATGGGAGTTGATATCTCTAACCTATGGCTTTGTGTGTATGCCCCGCTACCCTGATGCAGATGACCTGGTCAAGTACAAAGCCTAATTCCAACATCCAAAACACCCTTTCAGGACTTTCCACTGTCTTTGATACACCAAAAGAGCTTCCACCCACTAGATCTCATGATCATTTAATTCCTTTACTCCCTAACACTCCACCTATCAATGTTAGACCTTATGAACACCCTCTAAATCAGAAGGATGCTATTGAGCTAATAGTGAAAGAGATCATCAAGAATAGTCAAAGTTCATTCTCTTTACCCATTGTGATGGTAAAGAGAAACGATGGTACTTGGAGAATGTGTGTGGACTATAGAATGCTTAATAAGTACACTGTCAAGGATAAATTTTCAATACCCATCATTGAAGAATTATTGGATGAACTCCATAGAGCAAAGGTGTTTTCTAAACTTGATTTAATGAATCCTGATGACATACACAAGACTGCATTTAGAACTCACGAAGGACATTATGAATTTCTAGTAATGCCTTTTGGGTTAACAAATGCACCCTCTACTTTTCAATCCTTGATGAACACTGTCTTTAAGCCTTTCTTGAGGAAGTTTGTACTGGTTTTCTTTGATGACATTTTTAGTGCAACATCAAAAATGAGAGGAAAAACACTGGAATCATCTAAAGACAGTACTGCAAATAATACAGCAACATACATTGTTTACTAAGGAAAGCAAATGTACTTTTGCAGCCAGTCAAGAGGAGTATTTGGGGGCACATAATCACTGAGAAAGGAGTTTCAACTGATCCTACTAAGATACAAGCTATGGAAAGTTGTCCTATTCCCCAAACAGTTAAACAGTTGAGGGGATTTTTAGGTTTAACAAGGTACTACAAGAAGTTTATTAAGAACTATGCTTGGATCAGTAAGCCCTTTACTAATTTGCTCAAGAAAGATGCTTTTGCTTGGAGCCCTGAAGCTCAGGAATCATTTCTTACCCGTGAAGCAAGCCATGATACAAACACCAGTGTTGGCTTTACCTGATTTTTAGAAGACTTTTGTAGTGGAGACAGATGCTTCTGGGATTGGTATTGGTGCAGTCCTACAACATGAGGGTCACCTTATTGCTTATCTCAGTAAAACATTGGCACCAAAGCATCAAGCATTGTCAACCTATGAAAAGGAATTCTTAGCAGCTCTAATGGCATTAGATAAGTGGAGGGGCTACCTATTGGACATACACTTTAAGATAAAGACTGATCACTTTAAGCTCAAATATCTTCTCAATCAAGATGTTAAACTACGCCTTTTCAAACCAAGTGGCTGCCAAAATTACTTGGGTTTGACTATGAAATTTCTTATAACAAAGGTACTGAAAACATTGTAGCTGATGCACTCTTAAGAGTTAATATTGTAACACCTCCAAAATCAGGTAGCAGCGAAATGGTAACAATGGGGTGCTACGTCAAAGTACAACAATCAAGATATAGGAAACGACCTTAAATGGACGTTTTAAGATAAGATTTCATTCGATGCCATAGCAAAATATTAGAGTTCATACATTAGGTCCCATATGTTTTTAAAAAGTCATAAACATTTCAAGTACATATTTAATTACATAAAACTTCATAATACCAAAAGATGACTTAAGTTTTTAAGATAATAAAAGTTGCATTGAATATAGATAAACACAGAATCCATCTTCATTGATATCCGTCACGGCCCCGTCTCAACACAACATCTTCATACCCTAGAGACCTGAAATTACATGCTAAAAGTCAACACAAAGGTTGATTGAAATCATAGGTATTAATCGGTAAAAAGGTGGACCACAAGATCGAAGTAATAGTAGACTCTGAAACACATTCAGTAGTCCAAAACGTTTATTATTGCACTAAGCTCATGACCCCGAAGCCTTAACTAGATTTGTGCCCCAATCATAATATAGGATGCTTGCCAACAACCTAACACCTCTCAATGTTAAATGCACTTGAACAACTAAAGACCCAAGAAAGGTGGAGATTGTCCGTCACGATAGAACTATCACGACACTCGCGCATACTACACTAGCGAATAACGATTCATGATAGAATAGGACCTCACGGCAATAAGGGTAACTTAGGCATTAAAAATTATTAGCGAAATCTAGATAGCATACACTTTGTAAACACTTTGAAAACACTTTGAATAACACTTGATGTCCAATAGTAAAACAATCAATGTAATTCACCCGTAGAATTTGTAAAACATCAAGTATAAAAAGGGGGCTAAGAACTCCACCTCGAGTGAAAAGGCACTCACAAGTATTCCACAATAGAAAAATGCGTCACGAAGAATCCGAGAGGCAACCTAATCCAAAATAGGTCGTATAATGATTATTTATAGGACGTATAGCTTATCATACAATCGTTTGTGCAATCATAATTAAGATTCATGTAGTAACGTATAGGAGCGAGACACTTTTAAATCGTAAATTCAACAACTCGTCGATACGCCAACCCGAAGAGGCCACATAAAGAAACTTCCTAGTAATAAGTACTTTGATTACCTAATACCACATATAAGTCTATAAAGCCTACATCACCATCTAATGTTTTTAGTGAAAACATATTTATAAAGTAAATAACCGTCATGAAGTATACTATAGTAAAACGCGTAACTTTCGCGTTTAAGCCCGATTTTTAACTTTTCTTATGCCCACGCTTTCGTATTAAGACGAGTTATCAAAATTTGACATTTTCAAAATTTTGGACCTACTGGTGAACAGTAACTTTTACTGTTCACACCTGTTTATAAATTTATTTTATAGTTTTTGTATCGAAACACTAAACTCGTATTTTAATTCGTTATAGCTCCTTTTAATCGAATTCATTTGACACGTCACGTAATTAAAATGATCAATTTATTTATATGTCAATGTCCCTGATGAACAGTAACCTTTTATAAAATTTATTTTATAAAACCCGATATTAACGTAAAACGTATATTTGTCGTATCTTTTTCGTTATAAATCGGTTTTTTGAGTTTCTTACCTTTTTGGAATCGTCATGAAGTGTACTATCTTTTGAAATCATAAAGTGTCTATTATCATACCCGAATCAAAACAGCCCCTATATATCTTTTGGGGTTTATTTATATAACTTTGTTTTTTTATATACTTTTTAACTACAAGTTTATACTTGAACTTTTTATACTTAAACCAAGAGTGTACAACACTTATAAATCCATTTTAACATGATATTACCAACATCATAGCATATGTAAAAGTGTACAAAATGATGATCACAAGTAAAAACTCTTTTTACATGTTTAAAAGTATCCTAGTGGTGATTTTACTACATAGAACTCATAGATGCATAAAATGATAAATGTAAAGACATAAAGGGTTTTAGATAACCTTATAGTGATGCAATATGATAAACAACACAATCTAAGCCCTTGTTTAGATTATAAACCCTAGCTTGCAAGATCTTGAAACCCTAAACCCCAATCTTCCATTCTTTGCTTCAATACTTGTAAATGGTTAACCAAGGCTTCAAAACATCTTAGTAGGTCTTAGATATGTTGTAAGATCACTTGTATACTTGATAAATAGATTTTTTATGGATTTGTTAGGGGTGTTTGTTCAAGCCGTGGGTAAGGGAGGAGAGACAAGAGAGATTTTGTGAACTTTTCACCTAAGAAATGAAGTGTGTGTGTTATCTCTTAGTCTTGCACTCTTATATATTATAAGAACTTAGTTGAAATCAAGACTAGGTGCATTCTTAGAAGACCAAGACTTTGGTTGGACACAAAGAGGGAATTAAGGAAAAAGTGGTCAAAATTACTAGTCATGAACTTGCCTAATGAGTTTTAGGTTGTGTACAAGTATTAGTTGGTTCAATTGTGTACTCTATATCCCCTAGAGAGCACACAAGCCACAAAATTTTGGGGGAGGGATGAGCTAGAAATATCTTTTATCTTTTATTGCTAAATACTTGCATTATTTGAAGCTTAAAGTGATATATATTAAGTGTAGATGTATAACTTGTAAAGTGTAGGTTCTAACTTGTTTATTTTATGTACCATATGATCAACTATGTTAACATGGGTGAAGTTTAATAAAACTTTGAGTATTGGGTATAATAATGGGTATTTGTTGAAGCGTAGAAAAGTTTTGATGGTTCCGGGAATACCTAAACTTAATTTATCGCGAAACGTAAACGTTTTACGTAACCGATAAAAATAAAACATAATAAGTTAATTATTACTTTAGTAATAATAATATAATGATGGCTTGACGTAAACTTTAATTTGTTTGGTACCCGTTTACGTTGATTGTTGATTTTTAGTTTACGCGATTTAACGTATCGATTAAAATTAAAAGTAAACGCGTACGAGAAAAAAATTAAATAGTGAATTAATAACGTCGTACATTGGTCTAAAATACGGATTGTTACAGACATATTCTAACAGTTCCTGAGAGTGTTTAGTGTAAAGGCAAGCAAATGCAAGTGAGCTATCTAATGGTCTTTCAACCTTAGCTTCCTCTATGATCTCGCAAAGAGTTTCCACACTTTCCTTGCCTTTACACTTGCATTTGTTCCTATTGCTATTTGAGATAATCTAGATGCACTTCCCTATTGTTCCTATTGCGAGGGGGAATTGGTTCAACATCTATCGCATACCTACCAGTGGCAAGAACTCTTGGTTGTACAGAATCCATAGTGATGTATTTTACATTTTCATGTATTTGGGCTTTCAGATTCTTATTTTCAGTTAACAAGGCAGTTGTTTGTTCGATATGTTTGGCACGCATGATCTTAATAGAATCATATAATTCCTTGTAATGTGGCTTAATTTTTGCATTCTCAGTCCTAAAAAGCTCATTTTGTTCTTGGAGAACTGTGACTTTATTAGTTAATTGAGTGATCTGAAAATCTAAGGCCCTAAAATCAAGAGTACGGTCGGTTTCACTACGGGTTTCATTTAATTGAGAGATTTGCATCCTCAATTTTTTGATGGCGTTGTCTTTTCCTTGAATGGAAGCTTTCATTTTTTCGATTACAAATACCGAGTCAAAATCAGGTGCATCTCGAGCGGGTGGAGATGTGTTGTTTCCAAAACTTTCTATAAGGTTTTGATATTTTAACTGCAGATTTAAGTGATTTACCTAAAGATTGAAAAAACGTTTTACTAATTCAGTATAATCATCCTTTTAAATCTTATCAAGTAATTTAGAAAGCTCGGCTTCAAGTTCCAGACAACGTACTTGAACAACAGTGTGGACAGCATGCATTTCAGTAAATCTAGATACAGTAAGCTCAAAATTCGTTGCAATATAAAACACTTCTTTGGACAAGCAATCGGCAATTAAATTATCATTAGCAATGTAACACCCCCGAAAATCAGGACAACGCAGCGGAATGGTAAGGTTGGGGTGCTACTTCAGGGCACAAAACACAAGTAAAAATTTCTTTCATTTCTTTAATTTCTTTAGTTAGAGCCTTTTAAATACCCTCAAAATGTCTTTAAGTGTTAGAGAGTAGCGCGCGCGCAGTGACATGACCTCGGTGAGATAACATTTCTTGGTTTGTTCAAAACCCCTTTCCCCTTCAGTGAGCCCCGTTGGTGTAATTCTCTTTTTACAGGTTTTTTCAAATTTAAAAAAAAGTTGTATAAGATGCTAGAATATTAATTTAACTTGACCTTTTTGTTGGAAGCACCTGTGGGACAAGCGTTGCAGGTGTATTTGGAGGATACATCATCAACGCTTTGATTGGTCGTGAAGCTGTGGTCTGCTCTTTGAGAGCTTCTGCTTTCATCTTGATGAGATCCTTGGACCAAAATATCTGCTCGGTTGGTGAACACCACTGTTTCTGTGGGTGTTGAAAGTCGCTAAATAAGTTTCTTTCAGTAAGACGAAGTATGAGTAAAACATCTTAACTTTCTTTTTCACACACTTTGGGTCTTTCATTTTTTCATTCATTTTCTTTCTAGTGATTCGGCTATCTCTAGGGTATCCTCTGAGTTGTGCACTATGGCCGGGACATGATTGGTTTTGATAATTTCATGACCATTATATAGAGCAGGCTGAACTTGCTTTGCACGGGTGAGGCATAAGGGGTTCTTGTAGCCAATAGCTACCTTATTCTGTTCATCATAATAGGGCTTTGGTTTACACACATGTGGACTGTTTGAAGAGACTGGTCTTGTTTGTATAATTTATCCTTGACCTTTTCTTTTAAAGCTTTCATGTCCAAAAATTCTTCAAGGTATTTATTTTCTTTCTGTTTAAAATCCTTTTTCAAAGACGTAACTTCTTCTACCATTGACTTGTTATGGTTAATGGTAGAGGTAAGTTGCAGTTTTACAGAATGAAGTTCCCTTTTCAAATTTTCTTCCTTACGATTACGATCAGCGATAACTATCCTTAATTGTTCATTAATCTTTTGTTCTCTTTCTGTTAATTCAAACTTAGCCCGTCTTTCATACAGTTCAACTTGTTCCTTATATGTCGCAAGTTCAGCAGTCAATGAATTGTCAACTACATTGTTCTGTGTGGTCACAGAGACACATTGGGAAACGTATTTATTTTTTTTTTCCATAATTATTCATTAATATCATCATGTATGCATCATTTGGTACAGAAGATACATTACTTTGTACAACTGGCATTGCGTTGTCCTTTACATACTGATCATATGGAATCATATTACTATCACTCGTATAATCAGTATGTGAGTCAACAACGTAGTTTGGTTGTACATCGTCATGCATCTTGTGTACTTCATGATGTTCACAAACAGCATCCTGATAGTGATCATTATCGTGTACCTCAGATAGAATGTCCGAATCATAAGACGGACCGGCTTCATCATAAACAGGATCTGCGGATGATAGATTTGCCATGAACATGGTCTGTGCAGTAGGAGCCTCATCAACATCAGAATCAAAAGCATCACAGTCATCAGCTTGAAACACATTATCCACATTGAGTGCTAAGTCTTGAACTGGTTGCTCATCCACATCTTCATCAACAATAGTGTCTTGTCCACTTGCAATAAATAGCAACTGCTCTTCATCTAATGCCACCCCATTCTCCTGAGCTTGCATCAGCAACATCTTGTCTTTGAAGTATTCTGAATTCTGTGGTTGCTTAGGCTGAGTGCAGTTCCTTGCTATGTGGCCTATACCGTTGCAGTTGTAGCACTTAATCTGCCTTGCTTCAACTGGATTTGCATATTCAACTCTGTTCTGAGATCCCCTATAACCAGCTGTACATTCTGAACAACAACCCTACCATCTTGAACTATAGCTTGGTTTCTTGTATTTGATGAAGTTCTGAGTTGATTGTTTGTTTGAGGTAGGTATGTTTTGTATGATTGGGTGAGTAGGGCAAGTGTGTTGGTTAAGTTCTCAATTAAGTTGTCCATTGGAGAGAGTCTCGAGTCAAGTTGAGTGTTGTCAGCAAAGTGTGGTTGAAGATGTGTGGATGGTGGAGTGGTAGATGATTGTGAGTAGTATTGTTGTTGTGAAACATTAGACATCAAGACGAGAGGATCAACAGTGTGTTGAGTAAATCGATCCAACATCATTTTATTCTCATTGGCGTGTGCCTCGTGTTGCTTCAGATAAGCATACAGCTGATCATAGTTGGAGTCCCTCAAGCCTCTGTTCAGTTTCACTGCTATTACAAATCTACCCCATTCAGGTAACATGCTATTAACAAACTTTGAGTTCAACTGCATTCTGGACATAGTCATCTTGATGTTCCGCATGTCGTTGATGAGCTTGGCAAACCGGACATAATAGTCGTGAATGGTTTCTCCTTTGTTCTGACGGAAGTGTTCAAAGTCATCATACAGTTGTGATTCTCGATCTTCTTTCGTTAGTTCCGAACCTTCCAGGAGCATCTTCATATTATCCCAAATGTCTTTAGCTTCAATGTAGTGATTGATGAGAGTGCAGATGCCTTTTGGTAACCCTTGAAGTAGGATGTTTGTTGCCCGAATGTCAGCATTATACCTATCCTTATCCTCAGGTGAAAGGTCCGAATAGACTCGAGCTCGTTCGGGACCTAGTTGCTGGGCACCTTCTGTTCCTTCAGCAATTGGGTTTCTAATAGTCCCCATCTGAAAAGGTCCTTCATCAATTGACTTCAGAATGTTCACCTATTCTCTTAACCCCGACAATACAATCGAATACGTAGTTGCCATGATGCAAAGTCAGTCCTATCAAACATAGGTGGTCGGGTATCGGAACCGGCACATTAGATATCTTCCAAAAGATTAGCTATCTTAATTGATTGTGAAATGATTTAAGTTGATCGAACAATGATTAGAGATTGTATGTTAAAAGTGGTGATGTTTGTTTAAGTGTTTTGTTGTATGAGTTTGTTACGTTTGTCAAGTTTGAAAACTAATCCAAATTCCAAACAGTGTACCAAACCGATGGATTAGTCCTCAAACAGCTACTGTCAAACCGCTATAGTTAAACCACTATAAAGAATTATACCAAACCGCTACCACAAAGAAAAAGGGCCAGAGGTGTGTTTCCTAAAAGATCTTGAGAGAAATCTTCAATAAACTTGTAACAACCGCTACCTACAAACCGCCGTGACTAGTAAAACGCTACAAAGTTAAACTATCAAACCGCTACTAGGAGACTATGGTAAACCGCTATGAAGAAGAAACACCAAACCGCTACCAAGAAATAAAATTGGCAGAGGTTTGTTTCCCAAATCGCTATGAGAAATTGTCTTCAAAAACTTGTAAACCGCTATGGATCAAACCGCTACAATTACCAAATCGCTACTAGTAAACCGCTACACTAGAAGACAAACCGCTACTGACAAAACTCTGCCTAATAAGACAAACCGCTGTCAGAAATGACAAACCGTTAGCACAGTGTACGATCTGACAAACCGCCAAAACAGTGTACTTTCTTGACAAACCGCCAGAACAGTACAACAAACCGCTATGAACAATAGTACACAGTATACCAAACCGCTGCGAAGAAATACGAACTTTTATACCTTAAAACACCTAAAATTCACCCTTTTAAACGTTTTGACATGGTTTCTTTTGCACCAATGAGTACTAGAAGGCTCTAGCAACTACAAAAACATGTATTTTAGCACAAGAAACGTAAAAATCAATGAAACTCAAGAACAAGAGCTAAAACATCCTAAAACTCAACTTTTGATCTAAACCAAGCACTAAAACGCACACACAAACGATCTAATCATCCCATGAGCTCTGATACCAATTGTAGGATATTGGAAATCATAACACAATGGATAGATGGATAAGCCAAATCTAGAGAGAGAAAGTGAGAGAAAAGCTTTCTAGAGAGAGGAAGTGTAACATGTAAATGAAATGACTAAATCCCTCTTCCAAGACATGGAAGAGGCTTATATAGTGGCATACAAAACCGGCCTAACGGCCTTGGTAGTGGGCTTACACGTTGGGTTTAATACCCGGCCCATTACCGAATATTATACATTAAACGATTAACTACGAGCTACAATAATCGATAAAATACATGGGGTGACCGAGTCTTTTTCTAATATCTAACAAGTAATTTTCAAAGGTTGGGGTGTCCAATATGCATCCTTTGTGAATAACATATGAGTTTGGCGAGAACCATCCATATATTCAAGGAATATAACCAACACTCACATTTGCCTTATGTAACAATACTCCCATATTGTTAACCGACAATGGAAATATTTAGAATGATAAATCATTCAAGGATTAAATATGCAAATATAGGATAAATAATTATTATATGAATGAAAACAAATACCAAGTATCTTTATTCATCAGAAAATAAAATTGTCTTACAATCCCAATTATCCAAATACTAATAAAACATAGATTTACATGAGACTACTAGCTGGAAGCATTCCAATATTACTAGTATGTTCTGAATGCTTTGGAAAAGCCAATGCTTTAGTAAAAGGATCAGCTAAGTTGTCATATGTGTGAACTTTTTCTAGCTTTATGTCACCAAATTCAATAACTTCACGAAGGTAGTGAACTTTGGCACAAAAATGTCTAGCACCTTTAGTGATTCTTGATTCGTTAGCTATAGTGATTGCTCCAATATTATCACAATACATATTTATGGGTTCTTCAATTGCAGGAACAACACCAAGCCCATAAATGAATTTTCTAACCCAAACGGCTTCCTTAGAAGCATCATAGGCAGCAATATACTCAGCTTCTGCAGATGAAGTTGCGAAAATGCTTTGCTTGGTACTCTTCCAATCAACAGCACCTCCATTTAAAACGAACACATATCCAGTCTGAGAATTAAGGTCATCAACATCCATCAAATATCCAGCATTAGTGTAGCAAGAAACCCTGAGTTCTCATTTTATATCACCTTCGTAAATAAGAAACATGTCCTTAGTATTCCAGAAATACTTCAGAATGTTCTTAACAGTAGTCCAATGAAGATCACCTGGATTCTGTTGTAATCGGCTTGTTATGTTCTGAGCGAATGCAACATCAGGGCGAGTACATCTCACAACATACATAATAGAACCCATAGCTGAGGCATATGGAACATTTTGCATGCGCTTCAATTCAGCAAGTGTTGAAGCACCTTGTGACTTACTCAATCTAAGATTATCTTGCATGGGGATACTTCCACGTTTGGAATTCTCCATGTGAAATCTCTTTAAGATTTTCTCAATATAAGCACTTTGACACAAACTAATTAACTACCATGATCTATCTCTGTAGATCTTGATTCCAAGAATATATGCAGCTTCACCTAAATCTTTCATGGTAAAACACCTTCCAAAGTTGGATTTTACATCTTGTAACATTGGAATGTTGTTTCCCATGATTAATATGTCATCGACATACAAGACTAGGAAAGTGACATTACTCCTACTAGCTTTTAGATATACACATGGCTCATCACGATTTTGAGTGAAACCAAATTTCTTTATTTTATCATCACATCGTTTATTCCATTGCCTTAATGCTTGCTTAAGTCCATAAATGGAATGCTTCAGCTTGCATACATGGTTTGGATATTTTGGATTGACAAAACCTTCAGGTTGCTCCATGTAAACCTCTTTAGAGAGATATCCATTGAGGAAGGCAGTTTTAACATCCATTTGCTAAATCTCATAGTCATAAAACGCGGCTATGGCTAAAAGAATCCTAATAGCTCTAATGTCTGCAACAGGAGAGAAGGTTTCCTCATAATCAATCCCTGGGGTTTGAGTATAGCCCTTCGCCACAAGACGAGCTTTATACGTGTGTACAGCTCCATCCATGTCGGTCTTCTTCTTGAAGAGCCACTTGCTACCAACGGTTTTGCCGTTAGGAGGAAGACCAACTAAGTCCTAAACTTCGTTGTCTTTTATGGATTGCATTTCCACATTCATAACATTTATCCATTTATCAGACTCAGGGTCTAACAATGCAGCTTTATAGTTAGCGGGTTCACCAAGATCCCCTAACTCATGCTCCTCAGCATCAATGTATAAGCACATACGATCTGGGGCATGTCGTGTCCTTATGGACCTACGAATGGGAATGATATCACTTTTAGGTTCATCTATTTCTAAATCATCCTCTTCATGATTTAAGCTAGTGTCTATAGAAGGATGCGTATCTTCTTCTTGAATAATTTCAAGATCTTCTAGACTCCCACTTGCTTCTTAAGTTATAAGACTATTCTCTAGGAATTCAGCATTCCGAGAAACAAGTACTTTGTTCTCGGGTGAGTAGTAGAAAGAATAACCCATTGCTTCCTTTGGGTATCCTATAAAGATACACTTAATAGACCTGGGTTCTAACTTGTCAGGCTTGGTAAGAGTATCTCGCTTAACAAGTACCTCATAACCCCAAACTTTTAAGTAAGACAGCTTAGGAGCTTGCCCATGCCATACTTTTATGGTGTCTTTTCAACCTTCTTAGTTGGAACCATATTGAGAATGCGTGCAACAGTCTCAAGGGCATAATCCCAAAAGGACTTTGGAAGAGTTGTTTGACTCATCATGGATCGAACCATATCCAGTAGGGTTCTATTTATCCTCTCCGATACACCATTGTGTTATGACGTGTAAGGAAGAGTACGATGGGTGATAATCCCATGATCCTTTAAATGATCCAAAAACTCTTGACTCATATACTCGCCCCCACGATCAGAACGTAGCGATTTTATGGTCTTACCGAGTTGATTTTCTACTTCTTTTTGAAACACTTTGAAAGTTTCAAACACTTCATGTTTATGCTTTAACAAGTAAACATAACCATAACGACTAAAGTCGTCAGTAAAAGTGACGAAGTAGCTTGCTCCTTGTCTTGACACGATCTTGATCGGGCCACATACATCGGTGTGTATTAGTCCAAGTAGATCTTTGGCCCTTTCCACTTGATGTGTGTAAGGTTTTCTTATCATCTTTCTAGACATACAAGGGACGCATTTTTCAAAAGCCCTAAGGTCAGTTGAATTAAGAAGTCCATCATGTTGCAACTTCTCAATGCGTTTCTTGCTAATGTGTCCAAGACGACAATGCCACAAGAGAGCAGAGTCCAAGTCTAGCTTGGCTCTTTTGTTGCTTACAGTATATATAGAACTTTCATTTGCATAAGAATTAGACAAATCAATTTCAAAAATACCATCCCTTGGGATAGCACTAAAATAAACCATGTTATTCCTAGAAACTTGAATTGTATTATTCACGAAGCGGTTAATAAAACCATCTTCGTACAAACGGGAAACATAAATTACTCCTCTAGTAATAGAGGGAGCATAATGACAATTGTTCAAAACAATCTCTAATCCACTCGGGAGACATAAATAAAAAACGCCAATTGCTTCAACAGCTTCACGTTGACCATTGCCCACGTACAAGCTAAGAGCCCCCGGCTTCAGTTTCCTACTTGCCCTTAGACCCTGCGTTGTATTACAAATATGAGTACCACAACCAGTGTCATAGATCCATGATCTATTAAGGAAAGTATTGAGTTCTATAGTGAAGATACCTGAACCACCAGCTCCAGAGGCTGCGTTCTTTTTCTTCTTCAGCAACTCGGCTAAATACTGAGGACAGTTCCTCTTCCAATGTCCTGTCTCACCACACTCATGACAGATTGAGTCCTTTGCGGGATCTTCCCTCTTGGGTGGAGGGGGAATCTTGGGCTTGGGAGCATAAGCGTGCTTATTTTTCCCATTCCCTTGATTTTGTCCCCTGGCAGCCTTTTGGGGTTGCGGTTTGTTGTGCTTTTTACCTTTCTGGACTTTACCAGCTCGAATAGCATGTAGAGCAGGAGCGTTGTTTTTGGGCAGATTAAGAGTTTGCTCATGGAGCTTTAGCATAGCATGCAACTCGTTAACTGTCTTCCCCAGGCTATGCATATTATAATTCTGCACAAACCCATCAAATTCCTTGCGTAGACCGATAAGAATCAGACTCACAGCAAGGCCAAGTGTCACGGGGTGCCCCAAACGCTCTAGATTGTCAATATAGCCCTTCATTTTCAGAACATACGAGCTAACTGACTGCCCTTCTTCCTGTTTACAGGCGTGAAAATCACGCGTAGTCTGTAGAAGCTCCTGCTCTGCTTGCTGGGCAAACAAAGTTGCTCTAGGTAATCTAACTTATCCTCAACTGAAGTACAATCCTAAGTTTTAGGTACCGGTCAATGAAGTTGGGTCCAGTTAGTTTTTGTTTCTCGAAGAAACCCCTGAAAACCGAATTGGTAACTACGGAGGTAGTCATCTACAATCAGAAAAAGTTCAAATAATTAGTATTGTCGATAATTCAATTCTTAAAAAAATTAACTACCCAATTAATTACTAATTAAGACTAAGATCCAACTTGACCTCCCACTTATTACCGGAGGTCTGACCAACGTGTAAACAAGTAGGGCAAGAGGTAAGCGACGAGCGTTAATTGCATGGAATGCAACTCTTAGTTTTATGAGACTGATGACATTAGTAACTCTTATAGTAATGTCAAAAGCATATTTGGTCTCATCTTATGCCTCGGGTCCGAGGTCTGACCAGGTAACTCGATTTAAGTCCATAAAAAAAAACATGCAAAAATTAACATAGAATGACCTATGAAAAAATTCACATAGGTTGGGAAGGGCCCTGAGATCTGACCAGGAGTCAAAACCAAAAATGGGGGGGCACCGGGGTTTGGGGTTTAGGATTTTTGGGGCTTTTTTTTTTTTTTTTTTACTTAATTTGGCTGGCATAGACTTAAAATTTCACATAGGGGTACAAGAAGCATGCAAAACAACTTGTAGCATAAAGTTAAGAAAATATTTTGTTAACCTTTTTGGTATAGACATCATTTTGTCAAATGTTCTCGGTAGCTCCATTTTGGACGCACAAAGAAGCGGAGAAATAGGTCAGCGCGAAGCATATTAAAAACCTGACTTCTTTTGGGGAGCCTTAGCTAAACCCGCCTTAAACTTCTCTTGTAGTTTGTCCATAATGGGTGAGCCGTACTTCCAATTGACTAATGATGCCATTTAATGTTAAGAAACCCATTTTGTTAACATTAGTTTTATATTTGCCAATATAGCGGAAAGAATTACAAATTGATCAAACCTATATTGTACTCCTACATGCGTCCGAAGACACAAGTAATTCTAATAATTCCCTCATATGCCGAAGCATGTAGTGGGGCGGGAGAAGATTAAAGATCAATTTAACCCTATATTAAGCATATAAAAACTAAAATTACACAAGAAATCAAATTTCATAGTTTAATGTCCGTATTAGATTTGTCCAAAAACCCTCGTTTCGCAAATAACACATAACTTATCACAAGGAGTATGCTTATGTGTGTAATATTAGACATGTTCAATCCAAATTTCTCTATAAATATAAGTCCGTTTTTAAGAGTTTCATAAAGTCTATTTGCAAATATTGAGCGTCACATGGCATATCACATATAAGCAATTAAAACAGGCAGAAAATTAGAGTAGAAGTGAAGACAAACACTTATATTGAAAAGCAGTAAATCATATAATGCCTCGAGTTCTCAAAAGAGTCTTCCCCAATCGGAGAACCAAAAGACTCTCACTAGGTTTTCTGCTAAAGTACCTAGATCACCACATCCATCATATAGCATGATTGCGTGAGTCTTAAGGCTGAGATAAATCAAGAATAGAATAACATGGCAGCTTAATTAACTTTTAATTTTAGTCTATTCTTCTTATTATCAAGTAACATTAGTATTAATTTTAGGTGTTTATTCATTATTCATGGCAAGTATTGCATATAGTTGCCATAATTTTCTAATAAAACAATAAATAAAGCAAGATTTCATGCAGCCCTAGCGTGTTTAATATGTGTGTAACCTATAAAACACCAAACGAATTGACTCGTAATGCCACTGTTGGGATTTAAAAAACCTATTAACCATTAACAACTACGAGTACGCAATGGATATGGATCATGTTTGGTACATATGATTAACACACAATAAACAAACAAAGGGTAATAGAAAATTAACCTCTTAAAGAATCAAATGTTAATAAAACAAAGTGGATAAGTTTCTACCTCTACGAGTGCTCACACAAACACGTCAATCGAATGCACCCGGATGCTAGCCTTACTTCACGTGTATCCCAAACAACTCTTGTAATACCTTATAACCAGAATCAAGTACCAAAATCCACCCAAAGAAGCAGTACTGAAATTCAGTTAATAGGGTTAGGGTTTTCACCGATTTCGGTTCAACCGAATTAGGGCAAACAGAACCGAAAATCACCAATAACAAACCCTAGGTGTTTCTATCTCTTGTCACGCCTTGAGAATAAGTAAACCAATATCCTAAACCTTCTATGAAAGCTGTGGGATCAGATCACACCTCGAATTCCCCTTTTGGGGACTACCAAAATTCAACAGAAAGGTAAAAGGAGAACCGAAAATGACAAACCCTAATTAAGATTTTGTTATTCGGCTGTTATAAGTGAAGATGAGGGGAGGAACGAATTTCTTCAGTGTTTAGGGTTGTGTGTGTGTGTTGTTTATGAGCTAAGGGGTGGGGTTTTTATAGCCTAAAGCCCCCTTACTCATGATAAGACTTAAAGACTTCAAGTTTAAGTCTTATCACAACTCCTCTCTTCCTTATCCCTTAACCAATGAACCTAAACACCCTCTAGATCCTTCCTAGGCTGGCCAAACCCTTTAGGACAACCTTAGGATCATCGTCTAGTCGAATTAGGTCTTAAGGTTTACTTTTAGAAACACATGTGAAGTTAAACGCACTCTAAGTGTTTAACGTGTGTGCCCCTAATAGGCTCACACATTTCTAGTCGTATTGGGCTAATCCAACTCACATATTCCAATAGTATTTAGATTGCTTTCTGGTTGGATTGCTCTTTTATTGCTGATGGTCTCTGTTAATTCGAACCAAATGACCTAATGATACTAATCCTCATACTTCTAGTTGTATCAATTCCTTTTTGATTCACCCATGTTTGACTGTTTGTTGTGGTGCATTAATATATTACTTATTTGGTTTTGATTGAAAGTATGTTTTTGCTGGTGTTTGAATAACTTCAAGATCAAGGCAAACATATTCCAGTTCCACATGTGGTCTGATTAACCTGGATTTTTCACAAGCAATGCAGCTTTGACAACGTAATGCGTTATTGCTGTTGGTGGCTTTTATGGGTTAAAACATTGCTTTGAATTTTTTCTAAGTAGCTTATGATCATTTGATCCACAATCCATCTTTACACTTCTCATAGATCTAATATTATAGTAATTTTTATGATAAATGGATCCACAAGCCATCTTTATGCTTTACATAGATCTAATATTGATTTATTTAATCCTTAAAAGTTCAGACCTCTCTTACATATGATCTGGTTGTGTCTACTTATTGTCATTTACAGACAATTATTAGTATCACATGAGCTGCACATGGTGCATCAAAATTGTACTATCTTTATTCATATATGTTTGATGTTTAGACTGGACAAAAAACACACACTTTTAAGCTTGCAACTTGAGTTAAACATTATAGTTATTGGTATTGCTTGCTCACATGTAAAAACCTTATGATGTGAAAACTGAGTCTAGTAAGATAGTAATACAACTGCTGCACAAAACATGGACGAAGGGCATGTTGTGTCTAGACTGGTCATATCACTAGTGACCTCTCTCATAATTTGACTAATACTTTGCTGATCTATTGTAACTTGTATCTACTAATAAAAATTGATGCAAAAACTGCAAAGCTTGTCAAGAGAAAGTGTGTTATATTATTTCTTCCGTCCAATAATTTTTCGATAATAAGTGTACACATTATATTAGTCTGCTCAAAAATAAATTTTCATTTCCAAATTTCAGCCAATTAAAAGGATTCTAGGAAGTAAATGTGACATTTCATTGGTTGATACAAATTTAATCGTAAGTAGTGGCGCAACTTGTTTCCGTTTGGCTTCCACCACTATGTGAATCCCATTTCTCTCATTATTAATACCCTTCTCTTAATTTATCCTCCCTCTGCATTGAGAGATCCAAAGACTTGTCAAATGATATGCATTTAGTGTTAAACTTCTAAAATATAGATTACATTACTAATCACGTTGTGGATACATTCTGGCTCAAGTTTGTCCACTTATACAACTTTGTGTGCAAAGTAACAATCTTGGAATGATTGAGGGGTGTTTGAGATTGCTTTTTTCTTCTTCATCTTTTCTGAACCTGTGCTTCTGCTTTAAAATTACTTGAAATTTAGCAAACTGTGGTTAAGTCTTTAAAAGTATTAGGGTAAATTACACCGTTGGTCCCTATACTCTACCCCATTTGCCCGTTTGGTCCCTAGATAATGAAGAATCTCATACGGGGTCCCTATTTGACATTGTAGTTACCCGTTTGGTCCTTGGAGCCCCGTTATGGGTAACGAAGGTTATCTTCGTCGTTATCCTTGCTACGTCTCCCTTCTGTTGAAGGGCACAATCGTCATTTTACAATTATTTTTGGTTGCGTCATTGGTCCCTAACCACTTTGTTAATACAGTAACATTTACTGTAACATTTTTTTGTCGTTTTCCGATTGCACGATTGGTCCTTGTGAGGCCTTTCTTCCTCCCGCACTCCCGCCATAATCCATTCAAACCGGCATTTTTTTTGATGACCCAAACATACCTAAAATCTATATCATTTACTGTATATCACTAACCCGAGAAATGACATACACAACAACAACATGCATAAATCAAAAGACTTGATTGAACATATTTTTTGGCCAATTAGATTTAAAACTAACATCTTCAAAAGATAAGATATACAACCATAAGATATAAAAGTCATTACATTCAACCATCAACAAAACAAAAAATGACTAACTACTCTTTACCTATGAAAACCTAATCATTTAAATCCATTTTTAGCCACATGATGTTCCTTCACATGGATACCAGCCAGAGATTCAACAATCGCATCTGGCAAAGTGGCAAGCTTAGCGGTTTCTCTAGCGTGAGTTTGTTTCAAAGACTCTAATGAATCAAATGAATCAACAACCACCCCATGTTCTCCCAAAGCCTCCATCTCACGAATCAACATACGACGCCTGGCGTTTTTCCTCCTCAAGTCATCATAACGATCATGAATAAATTTTAGCAAGCCTTCTTCTTTGGCAATCTCTTGTACAAACCAAAACCGTATACACTTATGTAACTCGGTTGAACCGGTAATCTCCACAAGTTTATCCAAAACCTCAAAAGTAGCCATTTATTAAAATTTTAGGTAAACAATTTAGATGTATATGTAAGACGAAATGAGTGTGATTACCCTATAAATAATTAGATCAAACTATCGATTGTCGTGCATATAAGCTGAGATGTCATCATTGCAAGTAGAAAATGAAGTGCTGCCGTAACAACATACCATCATTTAAGTTTGGGTACAAAATACTAAATTGCATCATCAGTCTTTATTGTTTACAAAAAAATTGCATGAATAGTCCCTATGTATTTAAGTCTTTTACCATTTAAACGAGTGTTGACTCCGTGTTTCCCAACAAATTTGACTCTTCACTCCATTTAGAAAACTTTCCAAACACACTCCATTTAATTCTCACTACCAAAACTGGCTCTTCACTCCCAAAACCCAAACAAACCCTAGATCAAACTTCATATCAATGGCAGATTCCTGGAAAGCTATGGACTTGAATAGGTTTGTAGTAAAGGATGACATGATCGATTATGTTTTACACAAGTATAGGAGTAACTGGCAGGTTCATGATGCTATAGCTGATGACATACTCGATGATTTATTGAAAAGAGAGTGGGAGAAACAGAAGCGTGTGAAATGTAAGTGTACAAGTATGGGAGTGACTTGCAGGTTCATGATGCTATTTCATTGACCCATTTTGCCACTTCTTCTTATTCTGTTAGTTGTGGCTTATGTATTGAGTGTTTGCTTTATGTGTAGATGACAAAAGAAAGGTAACACAAATGAAGATTCAGGACCTTATTGAAAAGAGGATTGAGAAAGCTGGAAAACATTTTAACAAGGAAAAAGCAGATAATGTATATTAACAAGGTAAAAGAGAAAATGGTGATGGAAAGAGGTAAATGTTCTTTTGAGGATATTGCATTGGTATTAGACTGTTGGGGATGATAATTTATTGTATATAGTAATAGGGAAACAAATTTTATACCTTAGTATACTAAGTTTATAAAATAATTGATCTAAACCAAACACCCATTTAAGTTTAATGTACCTTATGAAATAAGCTGAATTAAACCAATGTACCTTAGGAAACTAAGTTTAGAAAACAATTGATTTAATCCAAACAACCCTTTAGGAAACAAAGTTATGAAATAAGCTGAATTGAACCAATGTACATTTGGAAAATAAGTTTAGGAAACAAGCTGATTTTAGCCAAACACCCCTTTAAGGTTAATGTACCTTAGGAACTAAACTAAATTGAAGCAATGTGGATTTTGAAACTAAGTTTAACAATCATATCTTATTTACAGAGGTCATAATTATTGAATCAGACACAAGCTATGATTATTTCCCGGCTCAAACTACCTCCGATGAAGGGTTTGATCATAACCCTTTTCAAGCTACCTCTGATGAAAGCTTTGATCATAACCCTTTTTAAGTTAGTTCTGATGAAAGCTCCGATGATACCTTAAAGTCAAGCTCTGAGGATACTTGTAGCTCTGATTGTACTTGAGAACAAAAAAAACTTCTAAAGCTAAACCAGGGTCTAGATCTACCCAAGCGAAAAAAAAGCTTTTTATGGTAAACAAAGGTCAAGCTCTGCAGAAGCAAAAAAGCTACTATTCCATCAGAGATTGTACAGTGGTATGATGATTTATGTTCAAATGATCAAAGGACTATTTATAAAGGTAGTCGAGGGTCAAGCTTAGGAAATGCATCAATTACAAAACCTGAAAAACCCAAATCAAGGTCAAAACATCTTGTACCCACATACAACTAGAACATGGTCAACATGTACAAATCTTGTAGTTCCAACAAAAAGGCCACCTCTAGTGACAAATTGCGTTTTAGGCCTTGCAACTGTTACAACTTGGCAACGAATTATGTATAAGGAATTTGGAATTATAAGTTCGAAAGAAGATGTTGGAGGAAGTTCAAATGTAAGGAGTAAAGGTAAAAGGAAGATGTTGTAGGTACTTCAATTTGGGTTTGTGAAGCTTGTACATGTGTTTGTGAAGGTGGTGTATGTTCATCTTTTGGCTTAGTGAAAAAACATATAACTTTGACATTGTTGTTTTGGTCTTGGTACATTTAACTTTGCTTCTTTTAGATATTCTTAACTTTATTGTGGTTACCATAACTTAATTGTTTGTGCATTTTGAGTATGGTGCTTCTAATAGAATGGTTTTTTAAGTAAAAATGCAACATAATTTGTGTTCAAATCCTAATCCATTTTGACTTGTGTACACCCATGTTGACTAGTAAAGGTCAAAGTTATAAATATATTACTTGAACAAACAAAAGCATAAAATGCTATCTCAACTGAATCAGCCTTTTGTCAGACCCGAAAGACCTAACGTATTCAATCTAATAGCAATTTCAAACAAACATTACACAAAGACGGCTAATCACACACTTGCAAAAACTCATAAACGTTATGTTCAGCCTGAAATTGCTGAAGGAGCTCATCATCATCATCATTATCATCATGGTTATCATCAAGTTGATTAGATCCACAATCACATATCTCATGGAGAGTCTTTCATATTAGGTTGTATTATACAACCTTTCCAGACAATTTGATCACCAAAAACAAATCTTGTTCCCTCTTTCCTAAAACAATGCTCCAAACATTGGACTGAATCGACCAACCTTCGGGAAGGGGCGTCATAAAGTCATTTATATGAATACGGTACCTAACCGTCCACATAAAACACCCTATCATCATCTCGTACATAATAAATTTGCTAGAGGCAAAATCATCTAAACAAACAAGAAAAAAAGGCCCACGATACTCAAACAATTTTCCTTCTAGATGTAACAAGTAAGACATTTGTATGAGTATTTGCATTGGATCCATATAGCCATAAGACTTAAGGAAAGTCATTCCCCGTCGAGGGATTGGTATGGTTGTTATAATTGGATGGTCAGGGTATTCAATATTTAAGCTGTAATGCATAAGATGCCTATTCTCGCTTTCTAGCCAATGTAACACATCATTCCAATATATTGCACTATCAAAATGATCAAAACTAAAGTAGTTAAAATGGTCCATTCAGAGGCTCCATTTGCCTGTCTCTAAAGAATAAATTTGTATGTCAATGTCACAAAATGTGCGTCCAGCATCTACCAATTTGTAGTGCGGTGGTTTTGTAGGATCAAAGGCGATTCTCAATCCAACACTGCTATAATAAGGTGAATTATCAAGTGAGCAATCTGGATATGGAAGCTTTTTATACTTATTAGTGGATGGATTATATACGTAATCAAAAACAGGCATCCCCAAACCACCACACAGAAGTAAACCATTGCAAGACTGCGGGATCTTAACATTATCAGCTTCCTCAGTGGAGCCAAGAGTGAAGGACCTATCCATAGCGGATTTTATTAACTGAAGTCTGGGATCTAACGACACAAAATCACTTTCAAATAAAGATCTAATGTGATTAACAAAAAGACCAACATGAGGATTAACTTTAGTGATTTGGCTGCGTTTTTGATGAAAAGAGGGGATGTAATAATTCTTAGCCATTATTTAGACACGGTTGCAAACAGATGAATACAGAGAATAGGCAATCGGATTAAGATTTGAGTTAAAAGGTCATCGTTAGTAAGCACTTTATGTTGTGGTGAATAGGTTTCTCGAGCCTGTTTTCTGCGCTCTTTTGACATCATCTCTAATATCTAGTTATTTTTAAAGATGTTGCCAGAATATTTAGAATGGAATAGAAATAATGAGTTGGTGGAGTATCTGAGTCCAAAGACATCATTAAATAGGGAATATAAGACCAAATTGGCAGGGATGAAATTTGCTAGTAAATTATTTTTCTGGTAGGAGGGAAAAGGAGGGAAAAATGCTGAAAAAAGGAGAGATTTTTTTTGCATAATACAACTTTCGTCCCTAAAAGTTAACAACGGTCAACAGATACAAAGTCAATCATATACTCAAGCTTTCAACAAATTTGATAATGTTAACAACACGTGTCATCCCTGAACCTAACAAAGTGGTATTTTATGTAATGGTGGTATAACAATTTTGATAATGTTAACAACGCATTCAAATAATTAGACATGCAATGGTCAAATAGGGTGTTTTATGTAATAGTGGTATAACAGGTTAGTGTGCATCGTGGTCAAACAAGGGTCAAGGATATGGTCAAATCAAAACATAAACAAGATAGTTAAACAGTAACATATAATAATGGCTAAATGTATGTACAATAAATACAACCCAAATACCATCATCCATGTCTAAATAAAACCACAAAAATCGCTACCTAAGTCCCAACTTCATCGTCCCTATGAACGTAATAAAACAAAAGATATAACCTAACTGGGATCATCTGTATCTGCATACAAAACAAACCAAAAGATTACCCAGCTATCGACAATCTAATCAATAGAACCTCATAACTGTAAGAAAGTCAGTCTTTTGATGCACTTGCATGTGCACTTACGCAATCGACTTCCTTATCTCCAACATCTTAAGCACTTCAGTTTGGGACAACTGCCTAAAAAACTCGGCACATTGCAATGCTAACCGACCACCAAACACATTAAGCTCGGCTATCAATAGTCTGTGTTCGTTGACCCTACTGTACAAGACCTCCCATAGATGAGACTTAATCCAGCTACAAAATAGAGATCATCATTTATCTTCCTTTCAATATAGACTGACATTGCGTCAGTCCAATTGTTAGAGTTTTGTGCCGCTGCAAGTTCTTGTAGACGTGGGAAGGCCATTTGTTTTTTGGTGTTGTTGGGTATGTTAGGTTGTTTAATGTTTGAAAATGATTTGGGTAAGCTACACTTAAATAGAAAAAAACCAACTCATGTTAATGGTTCTACAGTGAATCTGTAGAATATCTTAACACAAGTATGGATTGATTCACTTAGAGTTTTAGAGAGAGAAAGAGATGGTTGGATGAACACTTTGAGAGAGAAAGTAAAATGATAATCTTAGCTTAGTGAAAATGTGACAAATGAACAACCAACACCCTCTCCATGCGTGGAAAGGGGTTATATATGCCTTACTTGGCCGGCCATGGACCCTAAGTGGGCTTGTCCATGGGCCTTTGGCCCGGTTAGCTTTCTAACTTAATTTAACAACTTACTACGAGCTATGACTAATTATATTGGTAGTGAACGACACTTTTTTGTAATTCTAACAATCTTCCCCTAAGGGAGGTCACTCCAATTTACAAAAATTTAAACTTAGCATACTATGCTTTCACTTTGGTCTTGAGCTCATAGTCATTAACTTCAATCATTAACTCGTGATTTGATGTAGTGATCATTGACTTTTGATGTGAGCTTGTTCCTTTATCTTGGCTTGAATGTAATCTTGAACACCTTGAGATCATTAACCAAGCATAATATTGTTTTGCCATCTTGTAAAATTTGCCATCTCGTGAACTTGTGACTTCTGGACTAACATGCTCATACCTTTCTTGATTTGATAATCTTAAAAAGCTTTAATAATTCATCTTTCTTGAATATTTTAACTTTAACACTTTGTCGCTTCAATAAGGATGTACGATATCAGAGTAGCGGAAGTCTTGAAACATGTACTTGAGCTTTCATGATGTCTTTATATTAGTCGGTCGGGTATGAGCATATGGCTATGAATCTTTATGAGTCAGCTGGAATCAGGTACCTTCACCTCCATCTTTAATATCCTGCATTAAAACAGTTAGCAATAAAGTGCGGGGACGAATATGGCTTTGTCATTTGCCCGTGGTTGGTTGGAGTAACCTTCGAATCCATGAGGATCAACCTGTGATCAGGTAGATTCAATTTAAGAAGAATCTCCTTGATAGGATTTCCAGCTGAAGTATCAAATCTTTCTAACACATAAGTATCAGATTCATCAAACTCAGCATGTTATCATTATTGGAACGTCTCAAAGCAGATAGCACGATAAGAGTGAACCAACGAGTTACTATCTCACCGATTGAAAATAAAAGATTGATTTGAAAATCAATCGACGTGTCACTTGAAAAAATGGTTTTTGTGACACATCGAGAGTGTTAATCATTTCAAAATTCTTCATCAATCGTCAATTCATAACCTGGAACAAGTTTGATTCTTATAGAATCGCACCATCATTTCTTTCTAGTTATCACAAGTTTGATTCATGTAGAATCGCACAAGTCACCTACCATGAGTTTGTTTGATGTTGGCTCAAGCAGGATTCCCATCTTCATTGTGAATGAAATCACTCGGATGTTCTGGCAAAATCACAAGGATAATGCATATGACTCTTAATATGTTAACTTGTTATTCACATAGCGTGACATAGCAAGCATGATTTGACAAGTGTCCTAATGAGATTTATGGATGATCTCTTTTGGCTCTAGACTCAATAGTGCACTTTGTTTTTAGTGATCGGAGGCTGGAGCAGACTGGCACCTTTTCAATATCAACTAACTCGGAGTGAGAAAGTTGATAGAAATGCGTGTAATCTCTGTGAGAAATGAAACAAGATTCCGTTGAGAGACCTTGAGTGGCTAGGGAGGGTAGTGCAAAGTGTCACTGGGTCCATGACTGTCTTCAATGTCAGACAACACCTTAGTGTTTCTGACAGATTATGTATTGACCCGGTTTATGACTAAGTGTATGGAGGGCTTCTTTCTTTTCACCCTTTATCCTTACATTTATTTTTCATTCTTCAACCCCTTCAATGCTTATCGAGACTTCATAACTAACACCTTGTTGGGTTTGTTCCAGTGTTAGCTCCATCTCAGTCGGCATTATTCCCGATTCTCACTTTTTCTCCTTTTGTATCATACCTAAGGACTTCTACATTATCTAGTAGATATCCCTGGGTAGATCCCTCCAGTTCTGGTTGGATCATGGGATTTGAATATCTATGCCTAACCACCTTATAACTCCATAAATTTAAGTACATGGTCGGTCTTTAGGAGTATTCCATCACAATCAAAACCAAAATCATTGAAAAGTTCAATCAAAGTGTTTGATATAAATATCAAAAGATTTACACTTTGAGAGTTTTTCATCACTAAAAGCTCCCCCTTAACATGTGCACCGTAATCATAGTACATGCTAAGTGTTGGAGTGCATTGAGTCCATTTTATACGATCACATGTCAATACAATTAAGATTCAGTTTAATCACATTTTCTCCCCTTATCTAAAATGTTAATCCCTTGATATTTTGGATATCAATTGATTAAACGTTAGGGGACAAAATGTTACATACTTACTATTAGGTACATTTTAATGCTCCCCCTCAAGTTTGAGGGAATATAAGACTGTGCTGAGTATAATAATTTGGAAATTTTTTGAATTTACTAAGAAATTCTTGAAAATTTTTATACTCGAGCACACCTTATTATCACCATAAGTCTACACTACTTTAGATACAAATTCCCCCCCCCCACAACATTTAGGTTATGATATACGAAATGACCTTTGAGATATGAACACAATATGACGAAGTCATATTGTTCTTTGCAGCAATCTGAGGCCAGTTCTGTAGAGTCTACCACCAATGAATTTCTCCAAACTCCTCATCATCCTCCTTTCCTTTAGCAGCTTGTTGATGTCCTTAATCATGAAATAATCTCTTTTCTTTTCCAAATTGCTCCATCTTCTCTTCGGCAAGTACTCCATGTCGATATCCTTGGTTATGTATTCGAGCGAAGAAAGAAGCCTCGTTAACGTGCCATCACTGAACTTGTACAGTTCGTCGGAGCGCATCAATTTGTTCCTCTTGCAGTCGTCGACATAAATGAATCCTTGAGGGTCTTTGTATGGAGTGTACGGGTGCCTTTTTCTGAGATCTGGTCTTGTGGTATCAGGCTTGGTGACGTTGATCTTCTTTTAATAACTTTTAACTCCAAGTTGAAGATCCTTAAGTCGCTTCTGAATAACCAGACTTCTAGTGAACATTCTTAGGGCTATTGCGAAGTCAGCAACATCATCTCCTGAAAGATTTGTGAGCCGATTCTGAACCATAAGAATTAACTTATCCTCGATATCATTGATCTGAAGTCGTGGAAAGTTACCTTCCTTGAATCTGTATAATACATTATCAGCTCTTCTTACTACAATCTCTTCCAAGTACCTGTATCCATGTTTCCTCATAACCTTGACATGAGTGACTGCCAGAATACGTTTTGTAGAATATACATCTCCTCTTGATTGTATGCCTCTTGCATATGCATAGAAGGACTTACGTTGTTGTCTCCAATGTGAGATACCCCATAACGCATATCTATCATAAGCAACTTTAACAGGACTCCATATGTTTGGAACCATGTCTTCAATGCCTGGTAGATCATACTTAGCGGCCTTTGTCTTGGTAGTAGACTCATTGTATGTACCATAAGACGAATCCTCCTTGTAGATATTTGAGATAATTGTTGATGAAGAACTCGAATGGTACTCTTTGATGTTTTCCACGCGTGATCAAAGGAAGGGGTTTAGAAAGATCAAATGGATAGTCACCGCCTTTAGGATTTTCCCAATCAAGCTTTTCTGAAAGATCCTTATAGCATTCTTTAAATTCGTATTCTAATTCAGCATAATTAGAGCGTGTGCCTTTGAGTAGTCTGAATGCTGATCCTAGCAGGATTTCTTGAGTTAAATTCTTAATATTTAGCCCATTCAAGATGTATCCAGAGAAGTCTATTGGAGTGCTCATCAATTCATCAAAGTCCTTTAATGATTTATCAGTAGAAGTAGAAGCTGCTAAAGTCATCAACCAATTTTGAGTTGGTCCTTCCTGAGTAGTCTTGCCAATATTCCAGTCAGGGTCAGTGGGTTCTTGAGGTGGTGTAGGTTTCTTGAACCAGTCACGTCTAGAGGCAGTCTTATTCCTTGGATCATCTTCATTATCACCCAGATTCCCTTCTTGATCTTGTGGCAAGTCTGAGTCTGCAACCTCGAACACTGGTTCCTCTGATTGAACAGACTTTCCAGAAGATTTCAGTTGAGACTTGGTACCTTTAGAAGAGCCAGACGTTGAATCTTTCTTTTTCGGCTTAGTGGTTAGTTCTGTATCTTTGCTTAGCTTTCTCTTCTTTAACCCTCGGTCTGATCCAGCGGAAGGGTCTTCATCTTTGTCTTTGTATTTGCGGTTTCGCTTCAAGGAATACACATCATAAGAGAAGAAGAAATCTTTGTCGAGAGAGTAAGATTTTTTCAAACCATCATAGCAATCTCGGTGTTCGGGAGCCATCAGATATGACTCACTTTTCTCCATCTTGTCGAGAAGAATATTTTTTAACTCAAATTCAGTAAGTGTAGAAGCAGCCTCATAAGTAGATTGTGGTTGAGAAGACACCTTTGCTAGAGTAACTTCATCACGTGATTCTTTAATCAACTTTTCGATCACAGGTGGAGCGAAGTTAGACACTTCCTTGGGCAGAATCTAAGGCAGTTGATCTTTTACTTGCTCTTTCATTCTTGCCATGAGAGACCCTGAAAGGAAGTTCATGAATTCTTCTCCGGTTTCTCCCAACCTTGTGTCTAGATGTTCATCAACTAAAGTTGTCACTTGAGTGTGTAGAGGGTCCTTTTTAAGTTTAGCAACTTCTTTTTCCAATGCTGTTATTTTATCGTTGAATCAAAAGACTAATGCAAAGACATGAAGTATAGATAGAGGATTTGTGGTTTCAATTGTCGGCGGAGGAGTGGGTGTTGTCAGTTGATAATTGCTTAATTGTACATATTAAATACCCGGGATTTTGCCAAATAAAGCCAATAAAATGCCAAAAGAATAGAAAAATGTGTGCTTTTGTGTCTATTGTGCAGGAAAGGATAAAAAGGACAAAAAGAAGAAAAACCAGTCAAAAACCAACAAGAAACGAAAGAGTCAAGAAAAAGAGTAAAGAAATAGCCAAAGATCAAAGCCGGATCAGCCGATACAGCAAGGAAGGAAGTCAAAGGCCAAAATAATAAAGCCAAGGACTAAAAGTGACAAGTGTTCAAAGTTTCAAAGGCTATTTTGAAGTTATAAAGTTCAAGGGACTAAATTGTAAAAAGTTGAAAGTTGATTATAAAAGAAAGAAAAAAAAGCAAATCAAACACAAGGACCAAAACTGTCATTTCCAAACCTATTTTTACACTACATATGGACGGGTGAAACGCAGGGACCATTATTGCAAATACTCCAAACCTTTAAACTAAACACGCGGTTTAAAACCCCTAACAAAGTTCCAACTGAATTTCCCGCCTAAATTCTCCACAAACCCATCTCCCTGAAAAACACCTCCCCGCTCCCCTACTCTTCTCAGCCTTGTATATTTCCCTCCTCCACATCAATTAAACCACGTGTCAAGCCCTGATTGGAGCGAACACCTCATCACTCTCATCAAACGGCTATAAACAAATCAAAGAATGATCAACGGATGAGATTTATTGGAAGATTCAAGAAACTCTTTCCTCTCTTCTTCAATCCTCTATAAATAGAAGCTCTAGGTTTCATTTTTCGGTTGTTGTTTTGTTTTAAATTTTTTAGTCTTGTAATTTTCTCGTTTTTAAGCAATTTACTTTCAATACGATTTAAGCACTTGTACTCTCTTCCTTTCCTCTTGTACTTCATCATTTTAGCAATAACAATTCAGTTTTCAAGTATTTTTGTTCTTTGATTTCCATTTTAAGCAAATTTCATTCAATAAGCTCTTAATAAGCTCGTTTGAGCTTATT
>BQNB010057702.1:0-33696 GCA_026074375.1 Tanacetum coccineum | reverse complement strand
TTGGGTTTCGTAGTAGTGGAAGTCGAACAACTGAGTCGAACAACTCAAGTCGAACAACTGAGTCGAACAACTCAAGTCGAACAACTTGTTTTGTGTTGAAACCGAACAACTTGTTTTGTGTTGAAACCGAACAACTTGTCTTAAGTGGAAACCGAACAACTCGATTTGTGTTGAAACCAAACAATTTGGTTTAGTTGAAACCGAACAACTTGGACTGAGTTGAAACCGAACAACTTGATCTAGTTGCAACCGAACAACCCAACTGCAGTGCAAACCGAACAACTTGAACTCAGTTGAAACCGAACAACTTGAAATCAGTTGAAACCGAACAACTCTAGTTTAGTTGAAACAGAACAAATCAACTCAGTTTAAACCGAACAACCCTAATTCCATTAAGGGAAACCGAACAACTCATTTTTCTAAATTATATGGTTTATTTCTTTGACTTGTAAATTCCCGTGAAACATTAACTTGTTTTTCCCGGTGTCAAGAATTGTAAAATCCCGTGTAGTTTCATAAATTAAAACACTTAAAAGACAACTTAATTAAACACAATTACTTTCTACGACCGTCCGATCAACCAAGTAATCATTTAATATATACATTTCGCAATGACGACTCTTGCTGACAAAGCTATCCTTTCGGGTGCTGACAATCGTCCACCAATGTTGGAAAAGGATATGTACGATTCTTGGAAAAGCAGAATGGAACTATACATGCTAAATAGAC
The DNA here is from genome assembly GCA_026074375.1 of Tanacetum coccineum. Lineage (NCBI taxonomy): Eukaryota > Viridiplantae > Streptophyta > Magnoliopsida > Asterales > Asteraceae > Tanacetum > Tanacetum coccineum. The sequence continues at coordinate 32,967 of BQNB010057702.1, read as the reverse complement.
AAAATGGACGAATGATCCTTGAATATGTTGAAAGTGGTCCACTCATTTGGCCTTCAATTGTGGAAAATAGAGTTACAAGGCCAAAGAAATATTCTGAGTTATCTGCTACGAAAGCACTTCAAGCTGATTGTGATATCAAGGAAACAAATATCATTCTCCAAGGACTACCACCTTAGGTCTATGCATTTGTAAGCAATCATAAAGTCGCCAAGGTACTTTGGGAAAGGATTCAACTTCTAATGCAAGGAACTTCATTGACGAAACAGGAAAGGGAGTGTAAGCTTTATGATGAATTCGATAAGTTTGCTTATAAGAAAGGGGAATCACTTCGTGAATTCCACTTAAGATTTTCACTGCTACTCAATGACATGAACATCTACAACATGAAACTGGAATAATTTCAAGTGAACACAAAGTTTTTGAATACCCTTCCTCTTGAATGGAGCAAATTTGTGACAAATGTCAAACTGGTTCGAGACTTGCACACAACCAACATCGATCAGCTTCAGGCTTATTTTGGACAACATGAATTTCATGCAAACGAGGTTCCTTTAATGCATGAACGCAATTCAAACCCGCTTGCTTTGGTTGCAACTCATCAGATGACCCAGTCTCCTTATCAAACTCATCAAAATTCACACCAAAACACTCAATTTCAACCACAAGTTTCATCATATCAGTCTCCATAGTATGGTTCACCTTATCAATCTCAACAATACTCAACTCATCAATCATCAACACCTCTTTTAATCACTTATCCATCCAATGATTATCAGTCATCAGTTCACCACAACATTTATTCTCCATCATCAACTATACCTCAATTGGAATATCCTCCCCCAGTTGATCAACAATCTAAATTTTCCCAACAAGAATCAGGTTTAATTATTCTAGTATTCCAGAAAGGTGATGATCCCATTGATGCCATCAATCACATGATGTCATTTTTTACTGCTGTCGTCACTTCCCGTTATCCCACTACCAATAACAGCTGAGAACTCGACAAACCCTAGCGCAACAAGCTACCATTAATAATGGAAGAGTAACATTACAACTAATTTAGGGGAGACAAACTTCTGTAGCTGCGGGTACTTCAAGGACTTATACTCCGGGAGCAAGTGGAAACAATTCTGGAAAACAAAGAACAGTTATCTGCTACAACTGCAAAGGGGAAGGCCACATGTCCAAACAGTGCACCAAACCAAAGAGGGAAAAGGAGGATCTGTGGTTGTTAAGTATAAAGTCATGTTATGTTGGTTCAAGTTTCAAGCAAGTGTCAAATTTTACCATGAGGAATGAAACTGTATTTTTGGCAGATACAGAAATTCCACAAGGTCAAAGCCCACACAGACTGTCCATAACTCACAAATGTGCGTATCAAGCTGATGATTTGGATGCATATGACCTTAATCTGTGATGAACTTAACACTGCCAAAAGTTGCTCTCAGGCGAATTATCTATAATGGTTACTGACGCTCTTTCTGAGGTATTAACATGATAACGTGGATGTTGATATGACTATCAGTTGTGCTGGCTATTGCAATTTCTGAACAGTCAAATGTTGTGAACCATTCAGAGACTAAAATAACCAGTGATAGCAATATCATTCCTTATTCTCAGTCTCTGATTGAATCATAACAGGTAGTTGTTCAAAATTCTAACTCTTCTGCACAACAAGATGATTTGATATTATCTGTGATTGAACAAACTAAACACCCAAGTAGTTATCTGTACAAGACGAATTTGAAAATTAAAGTGTCAATGATACTTTAACTGCTGAGCTTAAAAGATTTAAGGAACACAGTCAATAAGTGTTGAAAAAGAAGGATAAAACTTGATTTAAAGAGTCAGGATACGTTTAAGATTTACATAGTGAACAGTCTGTAGATATTGATCATCTTAACGAACTCTTTCAGAATATTTAAAGAAAAATGAATCTTATTGAAAAGGTTACACTTCTTAAAAAATGATTTTAGAAAGACGAATCTAGAAATCTTGATAGGAAATAGCCTTAGTAAAGTAATCTAACACCTAGAATATAATATCATTTTTTAAAGAGATCAAATCTGCACAACTGTTATACATGTTGACGGAAATATCAGGTTTTTCTATGTTAATATGGTCTAAACTAGCTCTAGGTTTTCAAAAATCCTTTTTATTGAAGAAAGCTCAAGCAGTTGGAACCTATGATATATGTTGGTGATATTTCAGAAAAACAAATCCTATTGTGATCCCTGACTCAAAAGAGACCTTAACACTTGCTGAATGAGAGTCGTTCAAGAATGCTTTTAAAACATTAAGGATAATTATGTGCTAAGAAAAGTTAAAACCAAATTGTACCACACCAATCGATTATGCTGATTCTTAATGAACTTGTAAGATTTTGTGAAAACACGGTTTGTTCATAAATGGAATTATCTGTTCTGAACAAGCCTTTTGGTCGCATAACTCTGTGAGTTCCTCAGAACCTAATCTTTCTGATAGACCCACCAATGTTGAGGTTCCTAAAGAACTTCTAAAAGTCAGCATGGTTAATACGAGTTTGAAGAAACTTAAATACCATCTTGCTAACTTTGATGTGGTAGTCAAAGAAAGAACCACGCCCATAGCTATCACTGAGGGCACGTGGAGTTTTGAACATACAAAAGCTTGTTTTAGGGATAAAATAATTCCATTTGTAGCTCTGAAGGACTTGTTTTGAGTTACATTCAACCAACAATAGATTGATGAATACTTGTTGAAGTCTCCAAATGTTTTTTCTCTCTATCAATGGAACAGGCTGTGGATCAACATCGTGTAGAGTCAAAAACATTTGAGTTAAAATTGAATCAAGCTTTGACGAAATGACTGACTTTTGAAAAAAAACGGTGTGAGCAAGATATATGTAAACTTGATTGTAAATTCCTCTATGGATTTTTGCATATGTGAATGTGCAATGATTGTGAAAGAAAAGTGTCTCAAACTTGAGACTGAGCCTCCAAAGGATATTGTTGAAAAAGAGATTTACAATAACCTGTTAAAAAGGTTTACCACTCTTGAAAAATATTGCATTTCATTAGAAGTTGATACTCAACTTAATCAGGAAATTTTTCAAAGGGACAATTCTATTTCAAATCAAAGTGCTCCAAGTTTTGATTAATTGTTTGAATTAAATAAATTGAAAGCTCGGTCCCAAGAGAAAGACATGGTCATAAAGAAGTTGAAAGAGAGAATTAAATCTCTCAGTGGAAATATGGAATAAGGATAAAGGCAAAACAATGACTTAGAAGAGATTGAAACCATAATATTGAATTGGATCATGGGTACAAAGTTATTGGCTGAGATATGAGCATTTGAAACAGACCTATAAGCAACTTTATGACTCGATTAAACAGAGCACATGTCTCGATCAAAAGAACAATTGTGCGAATTAACCTAATCAAGTCAATCTATAGTTTGTGGAAATTTTCTGATTTAAATGTTGTCTTCAGGAAAAAGTTTTTAGTAATTACAACTCTCAGGATGAATTGAGGAAACTCAACCAAGAAAAGATTTTAGCTAATATGAAGTTACACCTTTCATCCTCGTGATCCAGAGATTAATACGGAACCAATAGCCCCTTATTGTGAAACAAATAAGGTCAGCTCACTCTGCCTATTATTAAGGCCCAAACCACTAGGAAGAAGCTGCAGTTCTTAGGGATCTAGTCGTTATATAAAGCAAAACTATCCCCTAGACCCTCCTTAGAATTTTCCTGTAACGTATACTTAAACTAATTCAGGAGTGCTTTTCAAAATCTAGTAACCTGCCTAAGTGTCAATAATTCAGGAGAATAATTACATCGGCTGTTGACCCAATGACTAAAGTCAAAAGAGTTAGTTCCTAAGCCCGGTACATCCTCAAGAAACACAATCACAAAAACAGGCCTCTACATCAACCTAGCTTCTAACAAACCTATGTAGTCTTCTACAGGAGTTAAACACCATCTACTAGTGCTGCGGATCACCAGCCTGTAGGCAATACAAAGAAAGTAGGATTCTACAAACACAAAGTAGTACTCGGATGATAAAGTAGAAGCACCAAGACAACTAAACACAATAAATAAACACCAAATAACATACTAATTTCACCAAAATTAAATCTACATATCCTCCAAACATAACCATCCAAATCCAAACCCATAAAACCTATAACCATTATCATCAAACATAACAACATCAAATATATAAAATCAACACACCCAACTTATCAATCACTATTCACCAAAACATTACCTCCCCCCACCCCCCTCTCCCATAAATTCCCCCCTCCATCCATAAACCATACCAATAACACAATTCTCCCACATTTACTAAATAATACCCCCCCCCCCAACCCCCCCCCCCCAAGATAGAAATCATCAAAAACACAAATACCACCACCCCCCCCCCCCCCCCCCCCCCCCCTTATGTAAAAAATCAACCAACACCCAAACCAATACACTAATTAATTAAAAATCTATCCCAACAAATTCAACCCACCACAATCCTCTCCAACTTCCCCCCTAATCACACTAACAATCCCCCCAACCCACATCAAATACACCAAATTAACACAACCTTCCACACTTCCAAAACCACAAAACCATAACTCCCAACATTAACAACCCACATACAATTAACCACACTTACCCCCATATCTAACCAAATTTTCACCAACAAACTAATACCCAAACACACAAAAATCAAATCATTAACTACCCCTTTACCTCAATACAATTCAACATAATCACCCTCCACATTGCTCTCGCTTATCACTGTCTCACCTTCACCCCTCCAAATATAGTACCCGCCACTCTACTAAGAGAATTGATCCTCCTGTAGACTCGCATAAACTTGTGACATCAGCACCCATATACTGTCTCACTCCCCATAAAAATTCACATTATCAGCATATAGAAATGTCAATAAAATAAGTAATAGACTTTTTAAAACAATATTCATGTCTCAAGTGCGCTCTGTAGCTCGGATGCTTTTCAGACACTCTTCTATAATTTCGCTGTTGTGAAATGATATCGATAGCGTCAACCACCTTAATGTCAGAAACTAACCCCCTACACGACTTCTGTCTTACTCCTGAGATCTTCCATGGAATCCTTATAAGTAAATCAATTACTTGTACTCTCTTCCACAAATACACCAATAACAACTGTGTCTCCCCACGAAGTATATGTGTAGATCCACGCTGCCGTGAATCATAACTAATTATGTAATACATTCACAGATCATTGTATACTAACTTAGCTATTAGCTAATTGTATATTAAATTGCTACGCTATGTCCTTAAATTAGAAGACAGCGTAGTTGGTGAAGGTGGTCAAATTCGGATAGTGTTTTTTGATGAGCTATCAAATCAGCCGCTCTTATATTTTCGCTTCGCTATATACTGCATCTTTCTCGAAGAGTAGAGCAGATTAGATGACTTCTGTAACAAGTGCGCGATTATGTTCGTTTGTGCGCGTTAAGAATCGTGAGAAGAGGTGTACCGATGGATTCGTTGTGAATTAATCTTCCCGCCCTTTTCTTTGTATTAAACATATGTCATATGATTTGCGCTAATGGTGTGGATAATGTGCGTATGCGCTCTCGTGTTCTGCTTAGTCATCTCCTTTACCGCTTCTTTCACCTCTCTAACCTCCGTCTCCACTCTATTATGAATGTGCTGAATTCAAGGCTAGTTCTGCTGACTGCTCTTCTGTGTCGATCCACCGCTAAAAGTATTATAGTAGCACTATGCTTGTAGTATGAGTTTAAATTTGTAGTAATAGCTCAATCGATTCATGCTTGTACTCGTAGAGATTAGTGTTAGAGGAGATACTGACAGAATGAGGGGTACCATCCTTTTTTGTTCATTAGACTGTATTATTACATCGACGCTTGTCACATTTGTTATAATATAAAGTACAAACATATCAATGTGATGCGCATCCCGTAGTATGTGAATTAGATCAAACTCAATCTCTATATATAGATATAAGTTTAGGTGAGATTGTCGCGATCGAATTACTTTAGTATGAGATATTTTTTGGTGGTGGCTCGCGCTCTGGATTGTAATTTAATACTCAACTGCTATCGGTTTGTCGTACTGTCATGACCTCATCCTAAGACTGTGTGTCTAATTGTAATTTTAATTTAATAGAGAATTGCGCTGGGATTTAGGTTGGCGGCTGATAGATGAGAGTCATAAAGTAGTGAGTAGTGCGTGTGGGTTTAATCTATCCTGAATAAATTCTTTCATAAGCTATTGATCTCCACCTATAGGCTCAAAGGATGTATTTCGAGTATAACGACGCGGCCTTTTGTACTGCTAGATTGGAGGCTCTAAGATCGTCGACTACGCGAATGTGTATAAGTGAGTGTTTGCAAAAGAAGTTATTGGTCTATGCTGTTGTAGAGTTTCGTATGTGGCTGTCGCTGAATTGGCTTTATCGTGGAGAATTTGTATCACCATAAATCGTGTATCCGTCTTTCCAATGTAAGATCACGCTTATTGTGCTCGGAGACGACAAAAGGATGAGCGAGCGCGCGTCATATGGATGAAGCTACGCTTGTTGACTTGTATACTTAATGTTACCTGACTTATCTTTACTTCACTTATGTGAGTTTTGTGCTAGGATTTTTGCTATCCAACGAATTAATATATACTTGTGTGTTGGTAGAGAGTTCGGTGGGTTTGAATGTGGATTTGTTGGGGAGGTATATTGTTAGTGTCTTTCTCAGTATTTGGTTTGCACATGATTGTTCGCTCTCGTAAGGTTATGTGTCGTCGATGCTGTGTGTGTGTCTCGTCTTTTAGATGGTCACTCTCGTTATTGATGTAGGCTGTGTTAGACTAGACGGACGCTCTACTCGCGCGAAGATTGGATTGTTGAGGATCTCAGTGAGAGTAGGGCTCAGTGTTCATGGAATAGATCTTGTTGAGAGGTCGGGTGTTATTTGTGTAGGTGTGTGTGAGGGTTGTGAGAGGCGCATGTGGGGTGGGGTGTCAGTTTCGGCCTCGCCTCGTTGACGGTCTTCATGAGATGTAGTATACTCAGCGTTTTTTTCGTAGTGTGCAAACTCAATCAGTTCAGAACTCGCACTCCGTCGCATTTTCTGAAACGAATGTGTTAAGATTGTGTACGTACTCATATTCTCTTCAGAGTATAAAATCTGACGTCGATTGGGTGATCTGTTGTTTTCGACTCTAGTTTGTTTGATTGAATTGTAGAACTAAAGTCGACATTCTACTACGTGTTGATCACCCTGAGGTCACCCTTTAAGAATGCTGATTGCTTCCAGGAGAATTGATGAGAAGCAAAGATAGCATGCTCCGCTGTATGTACCGCGCTGTATCAGCGAACCGCGCGAGATTTTCCTTTCGCGTGGATATTAGTAAGGAATCATAGACTACTCGTAGACCAGAAGAATGCTACCATCACTCCACGTAATCTGTCTGTCAAAAGAAAAAGATCTCAGACCTGGGTACAACTCCTGGTCTCGTGTCGCGATTGTTGGTTCCTTTAGGAAATCGGGTGTTGAGAAGGAAGGCGAAATGTCATATGTATTGAGAAAATTGGCAACATATGTGTTAGATGATCGTACACTTTGGTATTTCTAATTCGAAGTTGTCTTCTGTAATCAATCTCTTTTCATCGTTCGGATTAATATTTTGGAGAGATGGGTCTTAGAGTTACTTGTCGTTATATAGGAGGTGTCTCTCTATGTCCCCGATCAGATCCCATCCAAGTATTATATAGAAGACGACTAATAAACTAAAGGAGACCTTTAAGGACTCATCTCACTTGTAAGAGAATATAATCGCGGATGGACTCGCTAGGACCAGTTTCCACAAGGCTGCAAATTACATATGCAAAGATCGTTTTGTTACTAAGATGCTTGACTTAAGATTGCTGTGAGTCAAGATTAGCTCTCAATTGCACAGACAGGATACTAATGGGGTGTGCAGTTTGTGCGAAGCGTCTTGTTTAAAGCAGATTTGTTAGAAAGTAGTTGTTAGGGAGTTGTTTTCGTTGAAAGGTGGAGTATTTCAAGAGAGAGTGTGAGAGAAAGACTAGGACGAGAACTGGAGAGGTTTTTACTAAAGATCAAATTTGATTAGTGGACTCTGTGGTTAACGTCAAGAGGAGGGACAATCGCAATTTTGAAGAGTCTTTGTGATCCGGTTGCAAGATTAGAGAGCATATTAGATTTTTCCACTCGCGCTCGGTTGTAACCTGCTCGTTAGTGCATTAGTTGTAGGATGTGATTACTGAGGAATGTTCGCGGGGTGTGTTTTATCACCAGAGTATGGATGGTGATTAGGACTGGTCGGGGTGGGGCGTGGTTGGGGTTGGGAGATAGTTGGGAGGGATGGAGTGTGCGAAGGGGCGCTGCTGGTGATAGAGGATATAGATGTATCGTTTAGTTCGCGGAGGTGCGCGTTGAGGAGTGTGATGGTGTTAGGGTGTATGAGAGGGAGAGGGTAACAATAATCACGTCCGTCGTTAGCAAGCTTTTAAGAAAGCTTCTTTATGGTTGAAATATACGCTCCAAGCGCGTGGTATGGACATGTTGTCTTCATTCCTGACTATCCAAGACTTCTCCAAAGGTTCAGTGGTTCACACATTGTTCGTCGGACGAGTTAGAGGACAGAATAGGAACTATTCTAGTAAAAAGTAGTATGTCGATGTATCATCTTTGCTGCATCTACACTCCTGAAATTTGTGACTATTTTCTAAAATCATGTGTTGTAAATTTAAGATTCAATGATGGCAAAATCTCATTATTTTTTAGGACTACAGATTCTCAAAGTCCTCATGGAGTAAGGCATGTGTCTTTATTAACCAGTCAAAAATATGCCTCCTTGTAATCCTTAAAAGTAATACTGGTTTTTTTTGACTTCTTTTAGTGACCTAGTGGATACTCCCATGGTGGAGGAAATCCAAACTGAGGATGAGGATAAAGACAGGGAAACGTCGTTGATCTGTCACCTACTCGTGGTTAATGATAGGCACCTCCTTTATTCTTATTGCCAGTAGTACACTGACCTATAATTTGCTATATGCATGTGTGCCAGGTATCAGGCTCGGCCTACAGAAAAGCACTTAAATGCGGTCAAAAGGATCTTTCGATATCTAAGAGGAACCGTTAATCGGGGTCTATGGTATCCGAAGGATTCTTAAATTTTACTAACAGCATTTGAAGATGCGGATCATGCTGGTTGTCAAGATACACGCCGTAGCACCTCTGGTAGTATGCAGTTTCTGGGAGATAGACTTGTTAGCTGGTCATCAAAAAGGCAGAAAAGCATTGCGATATCCAGTACGGAAGCTAAATATATTGCTATGTCAGGATGTTGTGCTCAAATTCTTCGGATGAGATCACAGCTTACCGACTATGGCCTTGGATTCAATAAAATTCCAATGTACTGTGATAACAAAAGCGCTATTGCCTTAAGTTGCAACAATGTTCAACATTCCAGGTCGAAGCATATAGACATCAGATTTCACTTTATCAGGAGCATGTTTGAGAATGGGGTGATTGTGACTTTACTTTGTCAACATCATACGGATGTATCAACTGGCGGACATCTTCACAAAAGCCCTTGCAAGAGAAAGAATTGAATTTCTTATCAACAAGCTAGGAATGCGGAGTTATACGCCGGAGACTCTGAAACAATTGGCAGATGAAGTTGATGAATAGTGGTGGTACCTATTCAAATATCCTGTATCATATATATATACATAAAAGCATAAAAACCAAAAAAGATTTTTCATTTTTAGAAAACTTTTATAAAAACAGAATACAAAAATATAAAATTCATAAAACCAAAGAAAAAATCAAAAAATTGAGAAAATACAAAAAGAGGTAATAAAGGCATGTCTTCTGAAAATTGATAACATTTTCGGTCTTAGAAATGTCGTTCAATAATGATTCGAGGCTTGTAAATGAAGTTCGAGACGAAGTTACAAATATCTTTCAAAACTTGCCAAATGGCTTGCTATTATTTCAGATCGTAACCCCCGAACATCATTTTTAAGGCATAGTATTCCGTCAAATAGGGAAACTTGACCTTTAAAACAGGAAATTTATTTCGGGGTCGCTCGGTTCATGGTCTACTTATGTACCATGCAACAGGCTACTGTGATTACTTAATGCAGATCCTAACCCGTGCTTCCTATTATAAACCAGAAGTTGTACGTGTCAGTGCGCTTATGTGTCAAAATGATGAAGAGAAATCTTATTTTTCATTGGTAAAAAGTTGTCTTCATAATGAATTCAGTGTTTGTTTTCAGTAATCACAAAAGATTTTCTAAAGACAAATTCGACACTTCAAAAAGTACAATGACAACAAACTCTTTAAATAGAAAGGGTCATTAGTTTGATGGGGGAGAAGAAAGTAGTCATCCTTATCAATAAAAATCCTTTCTAAAACAGTCTTTTCAAAATAAGTCATGGAATAAACGGATAAAGTTTGATATGACGGGACTAATATTACAAGGGGAGTTAAATTTATATTAACTACAAGAGCTTTAGATTCATTTGTTTAAATCTTATGGCTTATTTCAAACTTTGAGAACTTAGTGGAAGTTCAGGCCTAAAAACTACATTGATCAATATTGCTAACACCTCATAGTTTGTAAAAGACTTAGGAATGTTTGGAAATACTTTCATAGTTTTAAAAGCCTTGAAGTTGATTCTAAGGGGGAGTAGAATAAGCTTCTATATTCTTGTATAACACTTGATCTCGAGTATGTGTGCGTACAAGGTTTTGCTGATTCCAATGGTGTCGAACCAGCAAGGGGGAAGGAGTGATGTTATATCGATTAGTGTCCTTTAGCCTTCTTTTGAGGTTAGCTTCTTTTGTCTTTTGGAGGTATATCTTCTGTTCTATTTTAGGCCTTTTTAAATCATTCAGGGTGCACTAATTCAATTCAGGTGGAAGAAGGACATATCGTCATAAGTCAGTATGGCATTCTATTTGAGTGCCCGAGCCAAGGGGGAAGTTGTTGGGAATATAATTATTTAAAACGTGAGAAGAGTCTTGTCTGATTCAATTAATGTTTGACCTAACTGGTCAATCTCTAAGCTTATTCTTAAAATGATTAGAAATATCTGATAAAAGAGGTACACATAGGTATGATGATTCCTTAAGTTAGTCAATATTCTGCAGAAAGAAATGAGTACATTTAGGACTTAGTTGACTTAGGTATTTTTATTTCGACTAAGTGGGAATAATTATGATATCCGGGACTTAGTTGACTTTGGTGTTACAATTTATATCATCGCTATCATGAAGAGAGAAATGCGCTCATTCGGGACTTAATTGACTTTGGTGTTGCGGTATCAAGTTCTTGAAAGGGCCCCACTTTCCCCCATTTAATTGTGTACTTCAGATATCTGGGCTTTATACATTCATGACTGCTTGATGCGGCTTGCAAGAAAGTTTTGAATCTACTCAAGAAAGGATTCTGGTTTTGAGGAAGTAAGACTAACATTCAACTCCGACATCAACCAACCTCACAAGCTCAAGTTACATATGTATTTGAATTGTTTCATTCTAGAAGTTTGTAGCATAGGAAACTTTCGTAACGCTTGGACAAGAAATAAGAAAGTGGAAGCAATTTGTGAGAGTTCGTGGGACAGAGAAAGATCAGATTGAAAACTTCTTGAAAGAAAGAAGGTTAATGAGTAGCTTAGAAAAGGTTGTTGGTAGGAGATTATACGAAGGAGACCTACGGCTGCTACAAAGAACCATATGTGTGGTATATCATATATCATAACACGGGGTCGATTCTTGGACTTGGCTAGTTTCTAGAGAGAAAAAACACATGCGAGTAGTTTCTAGTGAGAGTAAAATGTCGTTTAATAAGTATAATGAAAATGACTAGCTTGCTCTTCCAAAGTTAGAAGAGGCTTATTTAGTTACTAAATTATACCGGGTATTAGTACCCGGTTTAATACCGAAAATTATACTATTAACTATTAAACTACGAGCTATATAAACTAGTAAAAAATACCAGGGTGGTGACCGAGTCTTTCTCTATTATCTATCAATCTCCCCCTAAGGGAGGGTCACACATGAAAATACTAACTCAATTAACTTCAGTTCTTTAGTCGATACGACATTTGATATCTTGTACATTTGGGGTTAGTGATCTTTGATTCATCTTTGACGTATTTAGATGTGATCTTAGCTTTCTTGAGATCATCGCCCAATCATAATCTTACATCATCTTGTAATGGATCACCATCTTGTGCACTTGTGAAGAAACATACACGATATCAGTGTTTGGGAAGTTTGACACCTTTATAAGTTCTTCATACCATTCGTAACCAAGTGTTATGGTCGTGTTGAGCTTTGGTTATTCACTTGACATCTCAGGTACTGGGAATTTCCATCTCCATCCTTCCATCTTTAAGTTTCTGTAATGATACAGTTAGCAAATAAGGAAAAATTGATTTGAATAAATAAGTAAGTGTATCTTATGAAATATTTTGTAACACTTTCGGAGAGTTTTGATTGTTTGTCAAATGATTCAATAAACGTCAATTCTTATCACTGGAACAAGTTGATTACTCAGAGTGCACAATCGTTCTTTCCAGTTGACACAAGTTTGATTCTTGTAGATTCGCACAAGTCACATACCAAGAGCTTGTTTGATGTTGGCTCTAGCAGGATTTCCATCTTCATTGTGAAAAACCTTCGTTTCACTCGGATGTTCTGGCAATATCACAAGGATAATGCATAGGACTCTTAGGATAGACTTGTATCAACAGTGGTGTGAAGACAAGAGAATTGGATATGTGTCCTAATAGGTTTTTTGGACGATCTCTTGGCTCTAGACTCAATAGTGCGTTTTGGTTGTTCAATATCAACTAACTCGGAGTGAGAAAGTCAATAGATAACGTGTTTAGTCTCAGTGAGAAATGAAACAGAAATCTTTTGAGAGTTTCTGAGTGGTAGGGGAGGGTTGTGCATTGCATCACTGGGTCCATGATGTCGATCTTCAATGTCAGCAATCATCTTAGTGATTCTGGCAGCATATGTATTGACCCGGTTTCTGCCTAAGTGTATGGAGGGCTTCTTTCTTTACACCCTTTATCCTTACAATTCTTTTTAATTCTTCAACCCCTTCAGTGCTTACCGAGACTTCATGACTTAGATCTTGTTGGGTTTAATTCAATACGCTCCATCTCAGTCTGGACACTTTCCCTCATTCTTACTTATACTCCTTTTATATGTATACCTAAGGACTTCTACACCTAACTAGTGGATTGTCCCTGGGTAGATCCCTCCGGTTATGGCAGGATCATGGGAACGAGTACCTAACCTTACCATCCTTATAACTTCGATAACAGTAAATACATGGTCGGTCTTTTGGTACAGTTCTCCTTTCCATAAAACCAATTGAAAATTCAATTAAGGTACTTATGATATAAATATCAAAGCTGTTGGTCTGATCGTTTTTGTGATTTTTTTCAGGAAAACACGACACCCTCAAAATGTGCTTCGGTATTCGAAATTGTTTAGCACGTTTGGGCGGAGTATATACATGAGTCCTAAAAATCATGATTATATACTTATTTTAATCACATTTTCTCCCCTTATCAAAAATTTTAAACCCTTTGACATTTTGGATATCAATTGATTTAAATATGTTATAAAACTTGGGAGAAAAGTATGGCCATAATTCCCAAGTCGTGTAAGAAACTTTAAGTGCTCCCCTCATCGTTTGAGGGATATAAATTATTCCCTATACACTTAGATCATCAAAAAAAGATTTACACTTACTAATGTATCAAGATATATTATTCAAAATATGAGAAGAAAATATTGACCTTTTTATTGTACGACGGTTCGTCACGTTGTTCTGTTGTCAGCTGTAGTCAATATCTCTTATTCTTCCTCTAACAAAGCTTTCCAGACTTGAAAGATCCTCTTGATCTGTAGTCTTTTCTCGATCGCTGTGATGAAGTCTTTGCTCCTCCTCTTGTCATCCTCTGACCATTTCCTAGTCTCCATGCCCTTATTGTACTCGAACAGATGAAAGTCTTTAACCATGTGATCCAGCTTTTCCATGACTCTTGTCAACGTCCCATCACTAAACTTGTGTATCTCATTCAGCCTCATCAACTTTCTCTGATCATTTCTGTCTCTGTAGATAACGGCTCTTGGCTTAGGGACAATCGTATAATCTTCTTTGAAGAAATAGTCAGTTGCATCCCAATTAGGACGTTCGAGGTTGAGCTTTGTTTGATAGCTCTCAATTCCGAGCTGCAAGTCTCCCACACGATTCTTGATGACCAAGTTTCTGATCCACATGTTGACTGCTGTGTGTAGATGGATCTTGTCCGATTTAGACAGATGGTTGAGTTTGTCTTGAATATTGAGTAGATACAGATCTTCAAAATCATTTGGATGAAGGTTTTTAAAATCCTTTTCTGAGATCTTGTACTCTTTGTAGTCAGCTCGGCGAAGAATTATCTCTCTCAAGTAGTTGTATCCGTATTTTTCGAAAGTCTTGACACGGATCACACTGAGAATTGCTTCACGATCTGAGGGCTCACTGTGTTTGTTGATGTAAAATTCCTTTCTTCTGAACCACCAGTGTGTGATACCATAAGCTGCACTGATGTCATAATCGCGTTCACTTTCAACCCACAAAGATGGAACTAATTCTTCTAGACCAAAGTCTAGGTAACGAGCGGCTTTGAGCTTGGATATGGATATAGGCAGAGTTTTTCGCTCTCTTTGTCACCTTAAGAAAGTATTCCAGATCTTATGAAGGAAGAATTGTGCTTAATAGTTACCTTGGCTTGTGGTCCTCTAAGGGCAGTGGTTCATATATATTACGCAGAAAGTCGCTGTTTGTTCTTGGTTGAAAGCTTAACAAGGTTGAAAAGCTGGACCCTTCCAAATCAGCTTTTGCAAGCTTCTTCTTTCCTGTTCGTCTGCAGAACATGCTGAATGAACCTATATCTAAGTCTTCCTTTGAAGCTTGTTTTCCGCGGGAAATTGATACGACTTTTGTGGCGTATGCATTTTCCAGTTGTTTCTCTGGGTTCAGGAATTCATTCAGGAGAAATGGTCCATTCTGGTTCAGGTGTGGCTGGTCTTTCATCTTCTTGAATCGGTTTAAATCATGTAGCAGCCTTTCTTGGGATATGATTGTTTATCTGTGTCCTCCGGTTCTAAGATAGCCCTTCATTTGTTTTGAAACGTCATCAGAGGAATGTTCAGAATGTCCATATTCTGATTCAGAGCTGTGCATCGAAGAGTCAATAATAGCATCTCTTGTGTCAGTGATTTGCCACCCAGTTAAGGTAAGAGTTGGATGTTGTTTGGATGCAGATGCATTAGAATCATGTGGTTTCTTCGAACTTTGCTCATCATCTTTAGGAGGAGGTTGAGCTGACGCAGAAGCACATGAATCGTGTCTTCTCCTTTTTGCTGACTTACCCTGGTTTGATCCAGCTGAAGGGCCTTCATCATCATCATCGTCTTCATCATCATCACTATCATGCTTTCTTGTCGGTCTTTTAAACCCTGTATTTAACCTCTTATCATGGCATCTTCATATGTATTAACGCTTCCATAAGAGCATGGTATAAATGGTTAGTTGGTAGGGGTTTGGGGGACAGGATTTCTGTTGCAGTCATGTTCGTATTCATGTGTTTGAAGAGAGGGCACTCTTGAGATCCAAATTCTTTAAGGGCAACTTTATTGTTGACATAGATGGTATACATTGACTCTTGTTCCTTCTCACCTTGTTCCCTTTTGATTCTGATAATCTCTTTCGGACTCTTTTTAGATTCTTGATTCTTGATAGACTCTGGACCAGGCAGCACAAATAATTTCTCAATTAAATCTGCAATGTGTCATTCAAGAACCCTAAGGAGTGCATCATCAAGTTTTATTCCTAGATACTTGTCAACAACTGTAGGAACTTGGGATTTAATAGAAGCCAATTATTAGTAAGCGAGAGACTGTTATCAGTCTCCTTCACTTCAGACATATCTTGCTCCAATTTTGCCACTCTTAGCTGAAGGGCGATGAATGGAGTGATCTCTGGGAGAGATGTGGTGATAGTTGTAGCTTCCGTGTTGATTGGTGGAGGTGTGACTTGTGAAGACGGTTTAGGAGATGAGAAATCAATGACGGGAGCGATCACTGGAGGAGTTGACGTGAAGGTTTGATGACTTAGATCAGGTATGGTGGAATCAGACTCATCTACAACTTTAGATTTCTCCTGATCATCTTCGGTTGGATTATCATAAAGAAATTTATCCCCAAAGTTATCAGTGTCTTCTATATTTGGCATTTTAGGTCCGTTTTTGGTTATTTCAGCTCGTTTTTAAAGGTAAAAGGTATGTGTAATTAAGCACATACCAATGACATGTTTGTCAGTTCTGAGTTTCAGGTTTTCATGTACTTTGGGGTAAGCTGTAGCGTAGAAGTCTTCGTCCATGTGCTCAGGGTTTGGTCCAACAAGAGCCACATGTTCTTTTCCAGGGTCTGAGTCTTCTTGCATGGGCTTAAGGTTTGATCCAGCTAGAGCCTTATGTCCTTGTCCAGGGTTTGATCCAGCCTGGTTTTCATTACGAACAGATATCCCTATTCCTGATGTGACTGTGGTCGAAGCACCTTCACCTTGTTCTTTGTCAACTTTAGGAGCAGTGGCTTCTGTTCCACTTTCTGTTCATTCTGAATTAGTTGTTGATGAAGATTCATGGACCACTTTCTCTAATGTATCATCTTGAGGTTGAGAAGAGGGTCCCTTTGTCGAATCATGAGGTGCTTGATCATGCCTTTGAAGAATAAACTGATCCGTAGTACTTTTCTTCTTTGACAGATCTATCAGTGAGTGTGCGGCTTGCTCTTCTGTTACAATAGCCTTTCCCTTTCCCTCTACATCTGGGAGTCTTTGTATTTCCTCAGCAACACATTCACGGATAGCTACTCCTCCGACCATTTCTTGACGTTGCGGTAGAAAGGAAGGATCCATGCTAAGCTTAATTGCTCGTTTCAGGTCAGCATCAGCACCTTCACCTTCTCCTTTTTCTTGATGCGCATCCAAACTCAACTTCTTGGCCAGTTCGAGAGCAGGATCATCACCTTCTCCTTGAGGTTCCAGTTCTTGTTGAGCTTCATCTTCTTCATCAACAAGCAAAGGCTTTTCCTTGCGAACTTTTCTTGAGGGAGTAATCTTGGATGGTTTCTTTTTAGGAGACTTAGGTAGTTTGGATGAAGGTGGTTTTGTTTGCTTGACAGGTGCTGGCTTGGTTGGTTTGACTAGAGTGGACGGAATCTATCTTCTCTGTGTAGGAATACAACATTTGTCTTGGGGGCACGGGGTAGAGTTGTCATAATCTGAAACCTTTTGTCTTGAGGTAACGAGGCCTCGAAGAGGACATTTGAACAGCCATTTTGTCGTTTGTGAGCTGAGGACTGAACAGTTATATCAGACATCAGTTCAGGAAGCACGGGTCTGAATGCTAAGATCAGGAGCCATTGAATTGGGCACGGGTCCTAAACAAATTGTTCAGAAACCATAAATATCTTTGAGATAGTAGCTTCTCTAACCATACCGTTTCCACCGAATGGAGTTGGATTTTCATTTGCGTAAAAAGTAGCTCCAAATGGCATGATCTTGTAGTTGACTTTATGGTTGAAATTGTGACGAGAAGGATCGCGATAAAATTTACAATGAGTGATTCTTTGTCAACTAGTGATTGTATATAACAGTGGAAAAAAAAATAAAGAGATGCATATTTAATGGAATGACCTCTTGTCATTGTTTCTTCAAAACAGAGTTTGAAGTAATATTATGAAGGGGGTGCATTTTAAATTATGCATTTTGATGTCCATGAATTTATTCTTCAAATCTTGGGAATTTATTGAGTGACTTAGATTGAATTTCCTCGATCTTGGTGTTGATGAAGGTAAACCAACTGGGATCAACAGCTCTTGAAGCAAACAATGCTACCGGAACTGGGGATAAGACGTGGGGTGGAAGATTTAGTACTCATTAAACAAATGTTACATCGGATTCATAGTTCTGCTTGGATGTGGAACTATTTGGTGTGGAGAAACTGAGATTTGCACGAGTCCTGAACTGATGTATCAGGGAGTTCTCACAGAAGGCGCAGGTCTGAATGATTTGCACAGGAGCCGTGACTTGCCATTTCGGGAACTGAACAGCTCTGCTGTAGTGCGGATGTTGGTGGTGAAAGTTATAATGAATGATTCTTGACAAGGAGGAGATATGATTTAGGAGATTCGACGTGACGCAATCGATGATGAAAAGTATCAGTAAAGGAAAGGAGATGATGAAGAAACTTGTTGGATAGGAACTAGTGACCATGGAATTCACTTCGGTTTAATAGTAGTTTTTTCCTGGTTCATCTTTTACTTATATATTTATTCAGGATCAGGCTAGTTTCTCTTATTATAATTCCCCAACATTATCATCTCTGTCAAATTGTTCTCTGACCAATTCTGCTTTCCCACTAAAGAATTAGCTTTTCTCATCAGGAACCCCTGGCTTGGATACAGTTCCTTCACTTGAGGCTCTAGTGTATGAATGTGGATCACAGGAACCCCTAAGTATGTTACCAGTTCCTTCATTTGAGCCTCAAGTTCCAGGTTGTCTCTTGCTCATTTTCTTTGCTTTCTTGAGAGCTTTCATTTATGTCAGCAACCTCTTTGTTCAGAAGGGTGTAAGAGTTTGAATACCTTGAGCTTCTTAGAGTCATTAGAAGACCTCTTCTTTGACACAATGAAGGAATCTCTGAAAGCAATTACCAGATCTTCTATGTGTGGGCTCGGGTTCAGATTCAGCATATGCATCAGATTGTGTCAGTGATCTGTCATCATTTGAGGTAAGAGCTGGATGGTGTATAGAAGCAGATGCATCAGGGACTCCTGTGGTTCTTTGAACTTTGGTAGTCATTTTTCGAAGGAGGGTGAGTGACCATAAGCGGAAGATTCGGTGTTTATGCTCTTTGTGACCTACCCTGGGTTGATCCAGCTGAAGGGCTTCTCTTCATCATCGTCTTCCTTCATCATCACTATCATGCTTTCTCTTGTGGTCTTTAACCTTGACTGCAACTTCCCTTTATCCTGGCATCTTCATCTGCTATTAAGCTTCCATAAGAGTATGGGATAGTTGTCAGTGGAAGGATTTCTGTTTGCGTCTTGTCTTATTCTATGTGTTTGAAGAGCGCACTCTTTAGATCAAATTCTTCAAAGAGCCACCTTGTGTTTGACGGTAGTAGTTGAATCTTGTTTCTCCTTACTTGTTCCCTTTTGATTCTGATTATCCTCTTTGGGAATCTTTTCAGATTCTTGATTCTTGATGGACTTAGCCAGGCAGCGCAGTGTATTTCTCGATTTAAATCTGCAGTGTTGTCGTTCAAGATCGTAAGGAGAGCATCATCAAATTTGTTCCTAGATATTTTATCAACAACCGTAGGAACTTGGGATTGATGAAGCCAAAACATCGGCAGAGTGATTGTCTTCTTGACTTCAGACATCTCTGCTCCAATCTTGCACTGTTAGCTAAGGGGGATGAATGGGTGATTTCAGGGAGGATGTGCTGATTGTTGTAGCTTCCGGTGTTGATTGGTGGTGGAGTGACCAGTGACTGGCTTAGTAGATGAGACATTTGTGAATGGGCAGCACTCACTGAGGAGTGACGTTACTGTCTGATGACTTGGATCAGGTATGGTTGAATCAGACTCTCTCTATAACTTTAGATTTCTCCTGATCTCTTCGGTTAGTTTGTCATAAGAAATTGTTTTGTCCTAAGTTATAAGTGTCATCGAGATTTTTCATGGAAGACATAGAACCCGAATGACTTTCTGGATTTTATTTGAATGACACGTTCGTTGTATGAGCTTAGTTTTCATGAACCTTTGGGTAGGCTGTCACAAGGAATTCATCATCCATGTGCTCAGGGTTTGGTCCAGCAAGAGACACATGTAATTTTCCAGAGTTTGATCCAGTCTGGTCTTCTTGCATGGGCTCAGGGTCTGGTCCAGACATAATTCTTGCATAAGTAGCATGAACTTCTCTTGCAACAGCTTCTTCTTCAGCCTTCAGTTAAGCTCATAAGATTACCTAATTCCAAATCTAAGTTGGTTAGGGACGATGTGGTCATGCAGGAGTGATCTTTAAGGCCTTCTGAAAAAGAACAGCACTCGCGTAAAACCATTTTTTCATCCAAGTTTGGAAAGCTATAGAACCCCAGTTTTGCATCAGAGTCTGGAGTATTCCAGAACAGCTGAATGTAGATAGAAGGGAATTTTGGTTTTTTTTTTTTTTCTTATGTAGTGAATGCCCTAACGAAGGTTTTTGTTCTTGAATATCAACGATATGTGGAGATAGGAGATTCTTCTGCAACTACTGTAGATCTTAGAGAAGGTTTTCCCTTCCAATCTGATAACTGTCTAAGCAATGAAGGATTGATTCATCTCATCTTGTAGTTCTGGTGCATGAATATCTTTCTGCCTGGTATCTGTTAAAGGTATATCAACAAAGATAGACAAACATAGTATTTAATCAACGTTAGATAAGATCTCGCCTGAGTTTGACATGCCTTGATATTCAGAATTAGCAGAAGATATTCCCCATTAGAGTCACGAAGATTTAAACCTTAACAGATTTAAACCCTACACTTTCCACCATTTGACCAATTTATACACATTCAAAGGGGGGGGGGGGGGGGGGGGGGGGGGGGGGGGGGGGGGGACCAAGTAAACATTTTAATCACATTTTAATTCACTATTCCCCCCTTTTCAAAATTGCATATGCGATTGCCATTTTTGATCTTGTGAATTATAATACAAGCTAATGTACGTGCGTCCACTTAACTAACGAACAAGCTTGGGGAAAATATGAAGTTGTTAATGAGAATGTCTAACACAGAAGATTTTCTTCTTTGAAGAAAAGCGCATGAAGAGTACACTCTACTTTTCTTTTGAAAAAAACTGGTTTGTATAAAAGAATACGAAAAGCCCATCGATTGAGCTAACAAATCATTGGTGTTTGAAAGTAGCTCAAGGGAAACGAAAAAATTTCTCTTTTCTTATTAAGGATAAATGCACTAACACGTACTTCTCTTTTTATATGAGATGGGGTTGCAATCTAACATTTGATTACAAGCCATTACCCATGAGCTCAAAAACTTGTATGTTTTGTTTTATTTAGCTCATGACCGAAAGATTTCTCTTTTCGTTGTCAAGGATAAATGCACTGACACGTACACTTTCCTTTTCTCTGAAGGCGTACACCTTTCTTTACTTTAAGGAACAGGGCTTGAAGAGATGCCAGCAGACGCCATTTGACATTAAGGAACGAGGTTTGAACCGTTTTGTTCAAATGTCATCAAGATGAAGACGAAGGCCTAAACTTTGTTTTGTCCAAGCATCTTTTGACAAAGAAGAACGAGGCTTGAACTGCTGTGTTCAAACATCATTTGAAGCAGGTTCATCAGATTTGAATTCCTTGAACTCCTGACGTATGAGATATCAGTCTTTTTGGTAACCAAACTCCGAGTCTTTCCTTTAAAGGATTGACAGATGTACCTGCACTTGAGTTAGAAGTACTGCACTACACATAAAAGAGTTTGATTGCATTCATATGGGTTAGTGATTATCCTCATTTTTAACATTTGGAGGTTCACTGTCAACTTTGTTGTGTATCGTATGAACACCTTTCCAGTAGGTATCCACTAAGACGAACAGTTCTGTAAAATTCTACCGTAGGTTTCCCTCCTAAGACAGATCTAGGAGGGTGTGGTTTCTCTTGCAACACGGAAGACTTATTGAGAGAAACCTTTGTCCTTATGCCATTTGCTTACCAGGTTTCTGAGTGTGGTTTCTATTAGTTTACGGGATGTTGTTTGTGATCTTGGGGGACTGAACTTTTGCATGAGAATTCATATGCAGGATCTTTGTTATACAATCATCATGATTTGTATTAAAGATATATTTATGACAAAATCGAACAAACCCAATGTTGGGAGTCCAAGAAGAAAATAGAATTCCGTAGAGGGGGGGGGGTCGAATCTACTAGAGGCACACCATTGACATTCCACCACTACACTTAGATTACAGGAGAATCCTATATATGTTTCTAGGTTTTGGTGTACAAGCATTAGGAGTGTAGTGTGCTCTAGTAGAGCCATATCTTCATGATAGGAATCCTGGTTTTTTTTTTTTATGTCTTGTGTCATATTTCCTAGCATCTTAGAAGTACGCATGATACATATCATTAGTACCATTCGATTTTTATGACTTATATCCTTGCGTCGTTAGGTGCATTCACCCCTGGGGGAGGAGGTGTTTGCAGCAGCAGATTCTCTAACTTTAGGCAAATAATGAGGAGTGACTGTTTTTGACAAATCATTTTTCTCATCAACTTGGGAGGCAAACCGTGGTCTTGAAATTCTAGGTCGTTCACCAGAGTAAAGCATCGGTTGTCTAACAACTAAATGATTTCTAGTTGGTTGTAAAGGCGGTTTCCCAAGTTGATGCTTTGGAAACTTAGTTATCCACGCTATTTCCTTTTATCTTTCTGGAAGAAGACATTTCTTCCTACAGGATACTAACAATCTAAAGGAATCATCATACCTATGTGTACCTCTTTTATCAAATATTTCTACTCATTTTAAGAATAAGCTTAGAGATTGACCGGTCAGGTAAAACATTAATTGAATCAGACAGAACTCTTCTTATGTTTTAAAAAATTATACTCCCAACACTTCCCCTAGGGGACTCAAATGATTCATACTGAATAATGAAGAGATGTCTCTTCCACCATGCGATTGAAATAGTGCACCCAAAAGATTCAAAAAGGCCTAAAATCAAAAGAAGCTAACCTCAAAAGATAAAAGAAGCTAACCTCAAAAGAAGGCCAAGGACACTATCAGGAATACATCTACACCTTCTCCCTTGCTGGTTTCGATACCTCGAAATCAGCAAAACCTTGTACGCACATATACATGAGATCGTGTTTGAGGTATAACTAAGCTTAGATCTATCATGTGAGATTCAACTGCAAGGCTATTAATTCTAGTCGATTATTTCCAAACAATCCTAAGTCTTTTACAACTATAAGGTGTTGGCAATATTAAGCGAATGTCGTTTAAAGCCTGAAATAACATGAAAGGCACACATAAGCTAATTTTTAATTAACTTTTCCAAAGAATGATATTCCGTTTATTGTTTAAAACCTTTATCCCTTTTACCAAATGACCTTTTGAAGAAGATTTTTGACATTTGCTCCTCCTTAAACAATGACCCGTTTTCTATTTAAAGAGCTGTAGTCATTGTTTGAGAAGTCAAATGTCGTTGAAAAACTTTTTTCTAATGAAGCAGTGTTTTTATTCATGAAAAACAAACACCAATTGTAAATACGATTTCTCTTATTGTCACACATAAATGCACTGACACGTACACTTATGGAATATAGGAAGCACGGGTTGTGATGCAAAGTAATCACAAGCATTTGCATGGTCATAAAGTAGACCATGCCCGAGAATAAATTCTCGTTGTGAGGTCAAGTTTTCTTTTTGAAATACTTGCCTTTAAGATGAAAACCAGGTTGCTATCTAAAAATAATAGCAAGCCATTTAGCATGTTTTGAAAACATTTGAACTTATGCTCGAACTTCATTTACAGCCTTGCATCATTATTGAATGACCTATCTAAGATCGTAAATGTTATCAATTTTCAGAAGACATGCCATTATTACCTCTTTTATGTTTTTCTCATTTTTTAATTTTTTCTTTGGTTTTATGAATTTTATATTTTTGTATTTTGTTTTTATAAAAGTTTTCTAGAAGTGAAAAATCTTTTTGGTTTTTATGGTTTTTAGAATATATACATATGATACAGGATATTCGAATAGGTACCACCACTATTCATCAACCTCATCTGCTAATTGTTTCAGAGTTTCTGGCGTAAAACTCTGCATTCCCAGCTTGTTGATAAGAAATTCAATTCTTTCTCTTGCGAGTGCTTTTGTGAAGATGTCCGCCAATTGATACTCTGTATTGACAAAGTAAAGTTCAATCACCCCATTCTCAACATGCTCCTTGATAAAATGAAATCTGATGTCTATATGCTTCGACCTGGAATGTTAAACATTGTTGCAGCTTAAGGCAATATCGCTTTTGTTATCATAGTACATTGGAATTTTATTGAATCCAAGGCCATAGTCGGTAAGCTATGATCTCATCCAAAGAATTTGAGCACAACATCCCATAAAGTAGACCATGCCCAAGAATAAATTCCCATTGAGAGGTCAAGTTTCCTTTTTGACAAAAAACTTGCCTTTAAGATGATGTCCGGGTTACTATCTAAAATAATAGCAAGCCATTTGGCATGTTTTGAAAACATTTGTAACTTCTGCTCGAACTTCATTTATAGCATCGTATCATTATTGAATAACATTTCTAAGATCGTAAATGTTATCCATTTTCAGAAGACATGCCTTTATTTCCTCTTTTTATATTTTTTCATTTTAAAATTGTTTCTTTGGTTTTAAAGATTTATATTTTTTATTTTGTTTTTATAAAAGTTTTCTAAAAATGAAAAATCTTTTTGGTTTTTATGGTTTTATGTATATACATATGATACGGGATATGTGAATAGGTACCACCACTATTCATCAACTTCATCTGCCAATTGTTTCAGAGTCTCCGGCGTAAAACTCCGCATTCCTAGCTTGTTGATCAGAAATTCAATTCTTTCTCGGCCAAGAGATTTAGTGAAGATGTCTGCCAGTTGATACTCTGTATTGACAAAGTAAAGTTTGATCGCCCCATTCTCAACATGTTCCTTGATAAAGTGAAATCTAATGTCTATATGCTTTGATCTGGAATGGTGAACGTTGTTGCAACATAAGGCAATAGCGCTTTTGTTATCACAGTACATTGGAATTTTGTTGAAACCAAAGCCATAGTTGGTAAGCTGTGATCTCATCCAAAGGATTTGAGCACAACAGCCGGATAAAGCAATATATTCAGCTTCCGTACTGGATATCATAGCGCTTTTCTGCCTTTTTGATGACCAACTGATAAGTCTATCTCCTAAAAATTGCATACTACCAGATGTGCTATGACGTGTATCTTAACAACCAGCATGATCCGTATCTGTAAATGCTGTTAGAGCAATCGAAGAATCCTTCGGATACCATAGTCCCCGATTAACGGTTCCTTTTAGATATCGAAAGATCCTTTTTACTGCATTTAAGTGCTTTTCGGTAGGCCGAGCCTGATACCGGGCACACATGCATATAGCAAATTGTAGGTCAGGTCTACTGGCTGTGAGATAAAGGAGGGTGCCTATCATACCATGATAGTGTGATGGATCAACGACTTTCCCTTCTTTATCCTCATCCAGTTTGGATTTCTCCACCATGGGAGTATCCACTGGGTCACAAGAGTCAAAACCGTATTTCTTTAAGGATTCAAGGGCATATTTTGACTGGTTAATAAAGATGCCTCTAGGACTTTGAGAAATCTGTAGTCCTAAGAAAAATGAGATTTTGCCCATCATTGACATCTTAAATTTTGAACACATGATTTTAGAAAATAGGTCACAAAGTTCAGGTGTAGATGCAGCAAAGATGATATCATCGACATATATTTGTACCAGAAGTAGTTTCTTGCCGTCTCTGCGTATGAAAAATGTGGGATCCACTGAACCTTTAGAGAAGTCTTGGGATATCAGGAACGAAAACAACATGTCATACCACGCGCATAGAGCTTATTTCAACCCATAAAGAGCTTTCTTAAGCTTGTACACGTGATTGGGTTTATCTTTATCCACAAACCTATTCGACTGGCTAACATAAACTTCTTCCCGCAGATTACCATTCAGAAACGCAGTCTTCACATCCATTTGGTAGACAACCATGTTCATATGAGCAGCAAACACAAGAAAAATCCTTATAGCCTCTAATCTTACAACCAAAGCAAAAGACTCTTCAAAATCAATTCCCTCCTCTTAACGGTAGCCATGAGCCACTAATCGAGCTTTGTTCTTTAGTATACCTCCCAGTTCGTCTAGTTTCACTTTGTATATCCACTTCAAAGTAATAACCATAACTTTATCTGGTCGGGGTACGAGCTCTCATACTTCAAGATGTTCGAACTCATTGAGTTCTTCTTGCATTGCTTCGATCCAGCAAGTTTGAGTCAAAGCATCTTTATACGTCTTAGGTTCAATAGCAGTAAGCAAAGTATTGTAGTAACAAAAAAGAGCTTGCTCATGTAATTGCTTCCTTGTGGAAACTGGTCTAGCGAGTTCACCGATTATATTTTCAAGTGGATGATCCTTAGTCCATTTTTTATTGTGTTCAAAAATTTGGTGATCAGGATGCATAATTGTATGAATAGAATCTGACGATGAGGATTGATTAGAAGAAACTTTTGGAATTGAGATACCAAAGTACGGATCATTACCCATATGTGCAACTTCAATATCATGATTGTCTTCTTTAACATCATTATGAATGACGGGAGGTTGGGTATCGGGTGTTGTTTGAGAGTTACTTGGTGATGGTACATCTTGGTCAACTGTATTTGAGGAAGGTGAACCGGTTGATACAGCGGGTACTGGAGCTGCTACTTCATCAATTGGAGCAATAACTTTAGGAGCTGGGTGATCAACACTAGGTGGGGGATTGAGTAATTCATTGAACAATGGTTGAAACAACATTTCCCAGTCAGTTCTTGAAGGTGGTACTAACGGTGTTGAAGGAGGAGGGTTTGACATGAGTCCTAAACTGATTATTGCAGGAGTCATTTCATGAAGTACGGGTCCTGAACTCCTGTGTTCAGAAGCCATCGCAGTCAGCTCATCAAAATCTACATGAATCATCTCAATGATTCGTCTGGTACGTTGGTTGTAAATTCAAAATGCTTTCTTCGTGGGTGCATAACCAATGAAAATACCAATATCAGCCTTTGGTTATAACTTGCCCAGATTCTCACTATCATTCGTTAGATAGCAGAGTGCACCAAATACATAGAAGAAAGATAAGTCAGGAAGTTTGTCATGTAAAAGCTCATATGGTGTTTTGCAGTGACGAAGGCGTATGATGGAACAATTTTGGGTGTAGCATGAGGTAGCCACTGCTTCTACCCATATAAATAACAGAGCTTTTGCATAAATCAACATTGTGCGAGTAGCTTTAATTAGCGTATGATTCTGTCTTTCAACGACACCATTTTCCTATGGAGAGCGAGCTACATATGTTTCGTGAGAGATACCAACCTTCTCATAATATTCACGGAATGTTTGATTAACAAATTCAATTCCATTATCCGTTCTGATGCGTCGGACATGTACTTTAAGTTGCAGTTGGATCATCTTGAGAAACTTGATTATGAAATCTGGAGCTTCATCTTTTGACCTTAAGAAAATAACCCATGTTAATTGTAAGTAATCATCGACAATGACGAGGATGTACTTCTTTCCATTAACACTTGTAACACGCATTGGTCCACAAAGATTCATGTGCAAAAGATAGAGTTTTTCTTGGTTGGTGTCTTCAAATTTAGGTTTGTGAGATTTCTTCTTGCTTTTTCCCATTGCACATGCAGAACACAGATGGTCCTTTTCAAACTTTAGCTTAGGAAGACCTCGAACTAGACCATGTCTAGCTAAATGGTTGATTGCACCAAAGTTCAGATGAGACAGACGTCGGTGCCATAGCCAGGACTTAGTCTTTGAGGCCTTTGACAAGAGAAATATAGGAGAGGACGCCATCATATCTCCAAGAGACAAAGTATACAGATTGTTGCCTCGAGATCCATTCAATATATCAACACCTTCTAGATTACGAATGAAGCAAGTGTGTTGATGAAAAGCAACTTCAAGGTTCGAATCATAGAATTGCCCAACAGAGAATAAGTTGTGTCCAAGTCCTTCTACGTAGTAAACCCTTGATATTGTAACATTCCCAATCTGATAATGACCATATCCCAATATCTTTGCCACATGATCATTTCCGAATTTGACAGTACCCAAAAATTTATTGACAAAATTGGCGAGTTGAGAGCGATCTCCGGTCATATGCTTAGAGCAGCCGAAGTCCAAATACCTGAGAACAATTTGGACGACCTGCATTCATCAAGAGAGGAAGATGGAACATCGGAAACTATGGATCCCCAAGATTGACTGGGTTCCTTTTTGTTAGCAGATACAGATTTAAGAACTTTAGATTTGCTAGCATGAACATTAGTTTTAGATTTCCTAGGTTTCTTTGAGTAAACGATGGTACGACAGGCTTAGGTAGTTCATTTTCTAGAGTAGTTGGTTTTCTAAGGGGCACTTCAGTAGTTGTGGTAATCCTAGTTAAAGAGCACGCATTTCCTACTATAGTGAAGTTCCGACCAGTAGGTCTCTAGATGTATCTAATATTTGTAAACACCTTTCCCGTTGGTTTCCAAACTTTTCTCTTTTGAACTTCTCTTAACAGATTTAGATTTTACACAAGCATTCACATTATTGATAAAATCAAGAACACACATATCATGATTATCAGAAAGCATGCAACCATTACACTTAACACATTTAATTTCAGAACTCGCATTAAGCTTGTAATGCTTCATATAAGCAGTTCCTTTAGGTGCAACAACACAGTCTTTATTTTTCAAACTAGATTTAACTTTCCTAGGGTAGGCTTATACTTTATTCTTCTGGGTACTACTTGGTGTTTGTTGAATCTTATCTTTCTTTGTATTGCCTGAAGGGTGTGATCCGCTAGCACTAGTAGACAGTTTTACTCCTGTAGAAGACAACATAGGTTTGTTAGAAACTAGGTTTGATGTAGAGGCTGTTTTTGTGATTGTGTTTCCTGAGGATGTGACGGACTCAATGAATCTAACTCTTTAGTCCTTGTTCTTTGGGGTCACAGCCACTAATTTTCCATCAGTATTGTTGATACTAGGACAGGTTTTACTGATGTTTGAAAGAAACTCCTGAATTAGTTTAGCATACCTACAGGCAGATTCTAAGAAATGATCTAGTGGATATTTTGATTTAACCTGTTCAACTAGATCCCTAAGAGCTGTAGCTTCTTCTTGAGTGTGCTTAATATAGGCAGAGTGAGCTGTCTTTTTATTCAACAATTTAGGGGTTATTGGTTCCACATCAATCTTAAGCATCTTTGGATCAATAGTATGTTTTGTAAAAACATTATCAACTAGAGTTTTTCCTTTAAGTTTCTTTAAATCATCCTTGAGAGTTGTAATTACCAAAACTTTTTCCTGAAGACTAGCATTTAAATCAGAGATTTCCACAGACTTTAGATTGAACTTGAATAAAAAAATCATCACATTATATTCTTTTGATCGAATACGTGCTGGTTTAATCGAGTCATAAAGTTAGTACTGATAGAAATAGTTAGTACTGTTAGTAATAGAAGTTAAGTCTGGTAGAGCAAGTTAAGTCTGCCAGCATTAACAAAGTGTAACAGGTATTAAAGTTAATACTGTTATGACCAGACCGTTGATCATGTTTTAATTAAAGTAATAGTTATCAATTTGCGTAATATAGGAATAGATAAGCAATAACTCTTAACGCGTTTAGGGTCCTTACATCAATAAAAGTAACATAAATAGTATTGCAACATATGATGTTGATTGAGAGTTTACAATCAATAGTAATAGGAATAGCAAGTTTGATTTTTGTCTTGTGTCAACTTGGTATAGATATTATACACCGACGGCAATATTTGTAATCACTGTTATTGTCTCGTCATAGTATCTTTGTATTTATTCAAAAGGACATAAGTTCTTTTAAGGCTCCTTTGAGATCCTTTTATAAGATGACCAACATATTCGCTTGATCAAACCTGCATATTCGCCTATCCCATCAAACCAGCATTATTCCGCGTGTCCCTTCAAACAGAAGGGTTAACTTCGGAGCAAACACGTATTATTTCCAACAAAATCACCAAAACTCACCCATTTTGAGTTGAACCCTTAATTTTACTACACAACTAGTTACCTTATGCGCTAGATCTTGCTTAAAAACATAACACTAAACACATCTAAGCTTAAAAAATCTGAGATTTGATTTTCGAACCAAAAACCAAAAAGTAACTAAGGAACACGATTTAATCAAGATTAGAACGCACACAAGCTCACGAAATCACCCTCTAAGCTCTGATCCCCAAATGTATGATATCAACTTTCACAGCCCGGATGATGATCTTGGGATTTGGCTAGTTCTCAGAAGAACACATAGAGAGATATTTTCTAGTGAGAGAGTGTTTTTGTTAAAGTGTAAAATGAATAATGACTAGCTCACCTCTTCCAAAGTTGGGAAGAGGCTTGTTTACAGTTCTACCACTATACCTTTATTAGTACCGGCTAAATACCGAAAGTCAAACGATTAACTATAAAAACAACGAGCTATAATAAACAGTACAATACACTGGTGACCGATCTTTTTATAATATATAAAGAATGCTAACTCAACTGAATCACCTTCTGGACAAACCCCCGAAAAGACCTAACGTATTCAATCTAATAGCAAATTCAAACAAACATTACACAAAGACGGCTAATCACACACTTGCAAAAGACGGTATGAACTCATAAACGTTATGTTCAACTGAAATATTGAGCTGAATGAGCCCATCATCATCATCATTATCCACATTAAATCATCATCGTTATCATCAAGTTGATTAGATCCACAATCATATATCTCATGGAGAGTCTTTGATATTATGTTGTATTGTACAACCTTTCTAGACAACTTGATCACCAAAAACAAATCTTGTTCCTTTTCTCCTAAAACAATGCTCCAAACATTAGACCGAATTGACCAACCTTCGGGAAGGGCAGGCATAAACTAATATGTATGAACACGGTACCTAACCGTCCACACAGAACACCCTATCATCATCTTGTAGATAGTAAACTTGCTAGAGCCAAAATCATCTAAACAAACAAGAAACAAAGACCCACTCCATTCAAACAATTTTCCTTCCAGATGTAACAAGTGAGACATTTGTATGAGTATCTACAGTGGATCCATATAGCCATAAGACTTGAGGAAAGTCATTCCTCATTGAGGGATTGGTATGGTTGTTATAATTGGATGGTCAGGGTCTTTAATATTTAAGATGTAATGCATAAGCTGCCTATTATCGGTTTCTAGCCAATGTAACCCATCATTCTAATATATTGCACTATCAAAATGATCAAAACTGAAGTAGTTAAAATGTTCCCTGCAGAGGCTCCATTTGCTTGTCTCTGAAGAATAAATTTGTATATCAATGTCACAAGATGTGCGTCCATCATCCAACACTTCTATAATAAGGTAAATTATCAAGCGGGCAATCTGGATACGAAAGCTTTTTATACTGATTAGTGGATGGATTATACACAAATCAAAAATAGGCATCCCCGAACCACCACACAAAAGCAAACCATTGCAAGACTGCAAGATCTAAACATTATCAGCTTCCTTAGTGGAGCCAAGAGTGAAGGACCTATCCATATCGGATTTTTTTGACTGGAGTCTGGGATCTAACGACACAAAATCACTTTCAAATAAAGATTTGATGTGATTAACAAAAAGACCAACAGAAGGATCAACTTTAGTGATTTGGCTGCGGTTTTTGATAAAAAGAGGGGATGTAATAATTCTTAGCCATTGTTTAGACACGGTTGCAAACAGATGAATACAAAGAATTCAGATTAAGTTTTGAGTTAAAAGGTCATCGTTAGTAAGCACTTTATGTTGTGGTGAATAGATTTCTCGAGGCCGTGTTCTGCGCTCTTCTAACATCATCCCCAATAGGGATTTTTTTTGCATAATACAACTTTCGTCCCTAAAAGTTAACAGCGGACAACAGATACAAAGTCAATTATTTACTCAAGTTTTCAACAAATTTGATAATATTAACAACACGTTTCGTCCCTAAAAAGGGTCAAGGACAGGTTAGTGTCCATCGTGATCAAACAAGGGTCAAGGACCTGGTCAAATAAAAACACAAACAAGATAGTTAAACAGTAACACATAATAACGGCTTAATGTATGTATAACAAAGACAACCCAAATACGATGATCCCTGTCTAAATAAAACCACAAAAATTGCTACCCAAGTCCCAACTTCATCGTCCCCATGAACGTAATACAACAAAAGATACAACCTAACTGGTATCATCCGTATCTGCATACAAAAGCAAACCAAAAAATTACCCAACTATCCACAATCTAATCAATAAAACCTCATAACTGTAAGAAAGTCAATCTTTTTATGCACTTGCATGTGCACTTCTGTAATCGACTTCATTATCTCCAATATCTTAAGCAATTCAATTTGGGACAACTGCATCAAAAACGTGGCACATTGCAATGCTAATGGACCACCAAACACATTAAGCTCGGCTATCAACAGTTTATGTTCGTTGACCCTACAGTACAAGACGTCCCAGAGATGAGTTAATCTAGCTACAAAATGGAGATCATCATTTATCTTCCTTTCAATATAGGCTGAAATTGCATCATTCAAATTGTTGGAGTTTTGTGCTGCTGCAAGTTCTTATAAACGTAGGAAGGCCATTTGTTTGGTGGTGTTGTTGGGTATGTTAGGTTGTTTAATGCTTGAAAATGATTTGGCTAAACTACATTTAATTAGCAAAAAACCAACTCATGTTAGTGGTTCCACAGTGAATCTAATAATTAGATATCACATATATGACGGCTCGATGACTAACATTCTAAAGCTTCTATGTCATGTTCATTAAATTACACTATTATTACACGCTTAGTCCCTAAAAAAATCTTCCTTTTGAAGACACGTGGAAGTCGGGAATTTAATTAGAAAAAAAAATACTTTAGGGACCAACAGTGTAACATACAGTTTTTGTTGGGACTTAAAAGACTTCATGGATTCTTAGAAGTTACTGCTGCTCAGGTACATAATGGA
>BQNB010057701.1:3223-38098 GCA_026074375.1 Tanacetum coccineum | reverse complement strand
CCTCTTAATCACTTCAAAACACCTTCATTTTATATGGGATTCATTGTAACATTTGTAGTTATTATTTGGTTAGTAAAAATTTGATGAAAATGGTGTTATGGTGATGATGGTGGACGGCAAGGGAGAGAGGGACAAGAGAGTGTGTGTAAAATTTTGACGAACTATGAGTAAAATGAATAGCCAAATGGGTTCTTGTATGTTCAAGACATGCAAAGGGGCTAGGACACTTGTCCTATGCCTTGCACCCCCTCATGCCACGCCACCTAGAGGTGGTGGTAGCAAATTTTTAGTTTAAATTTTTATAAACCTTGATGTTTAGTGTATAATTTTTAAGATAGGTAGGTAGTTTTGAGGCTAACGGGTACAAACGTAAAATAAAATGAAAGTTAAGGCGAAACCACGAAGTAAAAACAAACAAGTTAAAAATAGTTCTATGAAAATCATGATACTTTTCTGAAAATTTTAATTCACGTACAGTACTTAGACGAACCATAATTATAAACATTGTTCTTAATGATTTTACATAAGGTACGAAAAGAAAATGCACGCAATACAAAAAATAAAAACGAATGAAATAAAAATATTTCTACGGCATTTTGAATTTATATAAACGTCGATGCTTAACGTAGGATTCGCCGATTCTTCGTTGACGTTACTTTATTTGCAAACGTAAACCCTAATTTCTTCCGGTTAATAGTGAGTTCACATCTCAACATAAAATGAAAATTATATCTAATACTCGAGAATAAAATAACGACCTGAATTTGACGGATTGTCACAATGAATTTATAAATTCTCAGTTACAAGAAGTTAAACGCTTCTTTTTGTAAATGACAAATTATAAATAAGTAGGCGTAAGTATATAACATACGTACAAACAAGTTTCTTTCAATCCGTTTGTACAAACAATTCCTTAATCATTATAATTATTACCTTCATCATCTGTTCATTTCAAAATCTGTATCTCACGTGATTAACAACTCTCTTATAAATTCATAATCATTCTTTGACATCACTCGTTCCATGATCTTCGTATTCTAAAATTTTCTGTTATATTCTGCAACATAATAACAAGGAAATACACAAGAATCTATACAATGTCAAATAATTTCAATACCACTAGGTATGAAAATTTTGACAAAAACTTGTGATAGCATTCTTATTCGATGTTGACTTTTAAAAGTTAATGAATAGCGATTCTTTACGATCAGAGTAGCGCAGCAGAATAACCCATGGGTTCCGTAAATCAAAGTATTTCATCCACCCAGGTTCTATCAGGATCTAAAGAAATTCTATTGGCTGTCGTCAAGAGGTGTGATCTTGAAAATAAGTAGACGTGTAAAAGGAGGTAATTATAATTATGGTCCGTAACATAATTATAAATGCATCACACACGTGGACTTGTGACCTTGATTAACCTAACCAAAAAAAAATCAAATTCATGCCTAGTCCCAAACAATACCACTAAAACTTTCAATTAAATCTCAGGACGAGATTTTTGTAAGGGGTGGAGACTATAACAACCCAAGAATTTTCATCAAATGCAAAACCTATTTTACTATGATCACAATTATATAGGGAAATTTTTCGCTTTATTACATTACTTGCATTGTCAACATCTCAGTATACAAAGTAACTTGCATAACTAAAGTAGACGAGCTCACGCAACCTACCTATGGCAATCCTGTCTTCATATATGTTAAGCAAACATCATAACATGTCAAGTCAATATCATCATATCCTTATTACAAAGTACATTATTCCTATAATGTACAACGGGCTTTAAACCGTTATCGTATACCTCTAAACCCTAATTCCATGATGGTTTAATATCTAAAGTGAATGTACAAACTACTAAAGCATATATATAAGTAATATAACATCTCATTTAAAATATAAAATCTCTTCAAATCAAAGTACAAGTCCTTAAAAGCTCAATATACAAGTCATTAAGCATGATCTCTAAAATAGCTGTTTTACCTCCGTTTTACCTCTAATTTCTTCACCACCACTTTACAAGCTACTACACTCAATATACAATGTGTAAACCCTAATTATTCTATTCATAAACTTTCATACATATTTTTACTCTTAAAACCCTAATTCAAAAGTCAAAAACCCTAACCCGAGCAACATACTAAACTATGACCCGTTTCTTCATTTTTATCCATTTTAAACGTAAACCAATTCTCAAATAAGTTGTAATAACTTAATTTACAACATTATAAATCATATACAATCATCATTTCATCATTTTACTTCAACTATATGCAAATTGAATCCAAGAAACCCTAATTGTGCCCTAATTGGAACTTTGGACATGTTTACTCGTTTTCGCCCATTTTAAACCCGAACCACCTATCAATTCTTGTTATTAATCCTTAATACAAGTCTTGTGAACATATATCTATCATTATCCTTCAAGTATACACGAAATGCAAGCTTAAAAACCCTAATGAGCCCTAATTGAACCCGTGAACCCTTTTCTTGCAAAATGACCCATTTTAAAACTTTCTATTGCAAACAAGCACCTCCATGACACACCTCCTTCATATATAACCAGCTTACAAGCACCTCTATATGATATCTTAGCCACCAAGATTGGCACATGGCCTTTCTTTTTCCTTATCCAAGCCGTGGCACACAAACACCCTTCCAACACATCAAAGCTAGTTTCTAGCTTATACAACTCACTCTCTAGCTTCTCCTAATCACCCTCTAGATGTACCATGTGTCCTATCTCAGATCATAAGCAAACCTTGTCCCTTAAGGGTTTATTCGCCTATAAATAGAACCATAAACCTTTCATTTCTACTCATCCCCCACTTCCTCCTCTATAACCCATCATAGCAGCAATCCTTTGCTCAATATGAATTCTAAGAGATCTTAATAAGTCCCAAGAACAGAAGTGAAGCAAAAGAAACCAAGAAAAGAAGCCCGGGAGATGTTATTCTAGGCGTACGAAGCTAAAAGTCCTAATTTTGACCCGTTTCCAAGCTTTAAGCTCAAACCCAGGTTCTAGATGTTCTACTTCTGCTTCTACACTCTTATAATGTTCATATGATCCTAAATATACTCTTGTTAAAGTTTCATAACTCAATTCATGCTCATTTTCCGTTTTGATCCAAAACCGTACACCCGAAACCCTAATTTTATGTTTTTCTTAAAACTAAATGTTATAATGATTAAATATTGTTATACATTTTAAAACCCTAATTCGACCCGTTTTGCTTCCTAGCTTAACGAATCGTTATTTTAAACTTTCATTATGTTAAACCTTCATATTTTAGTTTATTATAACCTATAAATATCTTTTGAAATGTTAAAATAAGCTTGCATGGCAATTTGGACATGTTTTGTAATTATAATCCATGCAAGGGGTATATATCGTAACTTTCGGAAACTTATAACTAAAAGGACTAAAAGTGTCATTTTATCAAAGTTATAACTCCAGGGATCTATTATGTCACTTTTCAAAGTCCAAGGTTTACTTGGTATATCTTTAAAGTTGAAGGACCAAAGTCATAAAAATGCAAACCCTAGGGGTCTACTTGCAATTTTCAAACCCTAGGGTCTAAAATGTACATTTTGAAAATTAAAAAAACACATTCAAACATTACCAGATTATAACTTTAATTAACGCTTCTCGTGTCCATAACATTTCCAATATTAAACAAAACGCTTAAAAACCAATTATATCATATCACTAATACTATGGAGCTTCATATTAAAGGAGTTTTCATCTGGTACTACGATCTGACTGAGTTGTTGGGTTACGATTTAACGTGCCCGACTCCTCAAACATTTACTGAATGACTTCTGAACTATGGATGCCCGAACGTGATGCAATAATTCCAAACTCTCAAATCAAACCTCATAACTCTTTAAACCAAAGTTCCTAAGTACCAATCTTCCTAAACATGACAATTCAACTCAAGGTTATGTGACGTGGTTGTTTATTAATATTTTACTATATCAACATTCCCCAATTACGATTGTGATAAGGTTCGTCAGCTTTTCATTTCAGAGTTAATTACAACATCTACTATCAGGTGAAGTAAATAGCATCGCTTTTACTTATTTACATGCATTATAACCAGCAGAGGGATACATGCATGGTTACAAATCTTTTATAGACTCATCCATCTATAACAATGTGATTATCTATTCAAAGACGTAGTGAAGTTTCATAACCTCGCCTTTACTTATTTACATGTTTTATAAACTCCGCGAGGGGGATACAAGCTAGTAAAAACACAATTTACATACTCATTTAATTATAACAATGTGATTACCTTCAAAGACTTAATGAATTCATAATCCACATATCTTATAAACCCGTGACACCTACATAAAAACATGAATGCAAGTGTTATGCGAAAACTATAAGCTATCCTGATAAATTATAGCGCTAGGAACATGGTAATATCTATTTGGGTAGTATTCCCAATATCCTCTTTAATATCTCTTTTGGGTAATATCTTCCCAGTAATCTCTTTATGTAATATCTCCCAAATCTCTTGGGTAATATCTCTTTGGGTAATATCACCCAATATCTCTTTGGGTAAGTATCTTCCCACTATCTCAATTAATATCTGCCTTATCTCTTTATGGATTCATGAGTTAAGGGTGATAGATACTTATCACTATGACAATAATATTCTGTCAAATAACGATTATTTCCTGCAGATACTATCATTTTCCAATTATGATGACTTGTATTCAAACTGTTTATCAAACCTATGAATTTCACTCTACCTTTGTGTTGACTTTTTAGCATGTTTGTATCACAGGTAAGTTGAGCAAGGTTGTGAGCTACAGAGTGGCTGAACTCAAAGATGGTTGAACTGTTATCATTCAAACATAATGTTTTAGATTTTGGGACCTGCATTTTGTAAAAACTCTGATTATAATGAATGATAACTAAATTTTTCCAACAACATCTCTTTTAAAGTTGTTTTCTATGATTATGATTGTTGTATCCATGAAGTAATACCCCAGATTATCTTTCGCTGCTATATTGTAAAAATAGGGGTGTTACAGATTGGTATCAGCGCCATGGTTATAGAGAACAAGGTCAAAAACCTTAACTATAACCACATTTCTTTTTCAGCCATCAAAGTCCTCCGTGCCACTACATTCTGGAACAAGTATGTAAAGATACATATCTATTATACTATTATATAAATAACTTATGTTATTTACAAATTAGGTTGTTATTAGAACGATATCTTCTCCCAATCGCTCTACTTTCGATATCAAGGATGCTTTTTCCTCTATAAATATTCTTAACTATACTTTGGTCTCATCGGATTATTTCCCAGCTTCAGCAGGAAGCAGTTCTTTTAACTCTTCGGAAAACTCTAAAGATAATATAATTCCACCAGTATTCTCATCTTTCTACAATAATCCTTGTTTGAAGGACGTACAAGCATTTTATGCTAATGAATTACCTATTTCATCATCAAATCCTATTACTCCACCAGCTATTTTAACTCCATCTCCGATATTACCACCATCACTACTATTTAATCCTCGATATTTCTCTATTCCTGAAGAACTATTACCACCTAAGAAGCGAATCCATTCCCTATCTTCTTCCTCAACTACGTTATCTAATTCATCCCGGAATCAAACCTGTGATTTGGTATCACCATCCCCCCCTCATCCATAGTTTATCCTCCTACCCCTCCTCAGATATTTGAAATAGGAAAATGTACAATTAAGATGTATCTGAACGAAGATATTTTGAATTACTTAGATGAACTCTATCTTCACCACATCGAGAAAATGGAGGAAGGACGTATTGATAGAATGATCATACGAAGGAATAGTAACGAACTAAAGATAGAACTCAAGAAAATCCATACTCAGATTATCAAACTTCAAAAGAAGCAGTTAGGGCAAAAGGATAAGATTGCCTTTGCTCACTACAGAATTTCCAATCTTGAACGAATCATTGAGAAAATCCAAGCTCGTCACCAAACAAATCAGGAAGATCTTTAGGATGTCATCTACCAACTCAAAATCATCAAACTCTTAGAATAATTATAGCTTTATCCTCGCCATGAGATGTGTGGTATAAATAAAAACGCTTATCTTAACTATGTACAGTAAGAAGGCAAGTTATTTATAAAGGAAATCCCGTTTCATACCTTATTGTTTCCAACTTATCTCTTTCTTCCATCATCATCTCCATCATTTGTATCATTATCTCCATCATACCATAACTTTTAAGTGCTTAAAATCCAAAAATAAGCATTTCTCCAAGCATTTTAAGCATCACATTTTCTTTAAAGTATTACCTTTCTAAACTTGTGATGTCATTCTTACTACATGTTCTATTATGTTGATAGAATGCCTCCCAAAAGGATGTCAACATCTGAAACACCAGCCATAACTTTAGCTGCCATCCGGCAACTAATTAATAATGGCATTTCCTCAGCTCTGAAAGCACAAGCTGCATCAATGGCAAATACTAACAATACTAACAAAAACACCAGGACAAGTGGAACTCCAGTAGCACAATAGCTTCACTAACTCTTTCACTTTTTCATGATGATCCCTATATGAAGGTCATGCAAGCATATTATGCTAAAGAATCACCTATTCCACCGCCAATTATTATGCCTCTATCTTCGATGTTATCTCCAATGTTTAAACCCCAAGAATTCTTTCTTCCTGAGGAATTATTGCCACTTAAGAAACGAGGTCGTAACCGATCATCCTCCTCTACTTCTACCTTACCTCAAGCATTTGAGATAGGAGAAAGCTCTCGTAAGACAAGTCTGTAACGTCATGAGGAACAAATTGATAAAATTTGTAATCACCTAGATGAACTCTCTCTCGACCGCATTGAACACATAGAAGACAAAATAGAAGGTCTTGGAAAAGGTCGGGTGATCATACAACAAGATTTTGACAATCTGGAAGCTGAACTCCAAAAGGCTCGTGCTTAAATTGCTAAACTTCAAAGAAAGCAATTGGGAAATAACAGCAAGATTTCTCTGGCTCGCTTCGGATTGCTAATCTAGAACAAATCATAGAAGATATTCAGGTTCGTCACCAAGCAGATAAGGAAAGTCTTCTGAATGCAATCTATGAACACAAGAACAGCCAGGAAGGACCATCAGACTACTAGATTAGATACTAGTTATAGCTTTTGTTAGAACCTAGCCACGGGATGTGTGGTATAAATAACAACACTTGTCAAATTTTGACTATGTACAGTACAAAGGCAAGTTGTTCATAATATAATATAATGGTGATCCCGTTTTATATTCATCATGTGTCCTATATTACATCTCCGTCTTCATCATTATGAATCTTACCGTGACCCCTAGAAAATAAACTAATAAGTTAGATGCTTGTTAGAATTCATATCAAATAAGTATCTATGATATCACTATTGTGACAATATTTATTTTTGAACCTTAAGCATTTTAAGGAAAGAATTGTGATATCATTCTTATTACGTGTTGTCTTATGTTGATAGAATGCCTCCTAAAAGGAAATCAACATCTAAAGCACCAGCCATGACTCAAGCTGCCATCAGGAAACTTGTTGCTGACAATGTTACTGCAGCTCTGGAAGCACAAGCTACAACAATGGCAAATGCTAACAATACCAATAGGAACACCAAAGAAAGAGAATCTCCTATAGCAAGAAAATGTAGCTACAAAGAGTTCATAAGCTGC
The DNA here is from genome assembly GCA_026074375.1 of Tanacetum coccineum. Lineage (NCBI taxonomy): Eukaryota > Viridiplantae > Streptophyta > Magnoliopsida > Asterales > Asteraceae > Tanacetum > Tanacetum coccineum. The sequence continues at coordinate 30,401 of BQNB010057701.1, read as the reverse complement.
CAACCTTTCAATTTCAAATGTTCAAAAGGAGCTGTTGGACTTATTCGCTGGTTTGAGCAAACTGAATCAGTGATTTTTTCGTATCAAAACTGTAACCAAAGACTGCAAGGTGAAGTTTACTACTTAGTAATTAACTGAAAGAAAGCTCTACCTGTGGAATTCTTTTGTCCCAACCTATAAGGGATAAAGAACTTACAAGATACCTGGGTAATCCAAGAAGCTTTAGATAAAAAATTATTTTTCCCGAACTGAGGTCCAAGATGGACAGAACGAATTTAACCATTCAGACCTGTGAATGGGAATGATATCAAGACATATGTGAGAATATTCAGAATTGGTAAACCTATGTCCACTTGGAGCCAATTATGAAGAAAATGAATGGAATTTTCCAAAGGTAAACCTTGTACTTTTGAAAAGACATAATAGACCCTTGTAGTTATAACTTGATAAAAGACATTTTCAGCCCCTTAGTTTATATGTTTTTCAGAAAGTTACGATATATACCCCTTGCATTGGATTATAATACAAAACATTCGCAAATTGCCATGCAAGCTTATTTTAACATTTCAAAAGAAATTTTATAATTATATAATAAAACTAAAATATGGAAGTTTTAATCGTAACGCAGTTATAAAATAACAATTTCGTTAGGCTAAGAACACAACGGGTCAAATTAGGAGTTTCAAAAAGTAAACGCGCGGGTTCTAAGTCAAATTCCTTCATTAATCATAAATTGTTATTTTTAACAATTAGTTTAAGCAGCTAGGATAGATTATAACAAATTAATATTATAACAGTTATATTTTAAGAAAATGCGAAATTCGGGTTTCGGGTGTACGTTTTGGATCAAAACGGAAAATGACATGAATTGAGTATGAAACTTTCACAAGATATATTTTGGATCCTATGAACATTATAAGAAGTGTTAGTGAGCAGAAGTAGAATAGACTAGAACCTGGAATTGAGCTACTAAGGAGCAAAAATGGTAGAAATGTGTTTCGGGTAGTATTTCCACTCGTACGCCTTGTATCTTGTTCCTGGGGCTTCAAATCTTCAAAGCTTCGCTTGTTTCTTGTTCTTAGATCTTCTTAGCACTTAGTGGAGCAAAGGATTGCTGCCTATAATGGGTATGAGATAAGAGAGACATGGGATATGATAATGAAGTGAATTTTATGCTTATCTATTTATAGGGTGAATGGTACCTGGTGACTAAGGGAGCTTCATGAAATGACTATGAAACATGGGAATCATCTAGAGGGTGATGTGGGAAGTCTATGATTGATGATTTGCTAAGCTAAAAGCTAAGCCATGATGGTGTTTTTTGTCCCTTGCCTATGCCACGGCTAAATGATCATCAAGGGGTTCAATGTGGCTTCAATTTGGACCAAAGAAAGCAAAAGCAATGGGTAATGCTGATTAGGAGGTCAAGGGAAGTTGGTTCATGGAGGTGCTTTCACATTGTCTGGTTTTAATAAATGGGTTGAAATAAGTGAAACCACCCGCGGGTTTGATTTGTTATTCTAGGGCTCGTATTCAAGTTTTTGGCCATTATTTCGAATGCATTTGTAGGTCCTTATGAACAGGATCTGAATGAGCCTTGAACGACTAATAGTCCTTTGAATAAATCCAAAGGTACTATGAAGAGACAATAACTGTTAATTATAAATATTGTACGCGGAATATCAATATCTATACCAAGATGAACTCAAAACGAAATACGAAAATTGCTATTAACTATTACAATTTTGAGAATACTCAATCAACTCATGTGTTTACAATACAATTCTTTGTTCCTTTATAGACTTAAGGAACCCTAAACCTTAATATATAATGCTTACTCTTCCTAAATCAACAACGCTAATTTGAAAACGTATTACTAAAATTACAAAGACCCTTAACTGTCTTGACCAAGCAGTATTAACTATAGATACTACCAAGACTACAAGTTAATGCCTGGCAAGACTTAACTTGCTCTACCAAGACATAACTTCTATACTAACATTACTAAACTATTCAGCTAATAGTCCTAACTATAACAAACTAGACTTAACTTTAATACTAACAGTATTAAGTCGTTTATAATAATTTCCTAACAAACCTCCCCACTAACTTGATCTTCATTCATGAACTTCAAGTTCCCTTCAAAACATTCTTTTGATCTTTACATACGTTAAGCTTCACCTTGGCTTTAGAGATTGTCCTTAAACTTCTGTCTCAAAATAATATGTCTTATGTTCTTCAAATCTTGACAGCAACTAGTCTTCAAAGCTATTCAATCCAATCCATTGACAATTTTTGTACATCAAAACATAAGTTTCAGTCTATTCTCATCACCTCAGGTGTGTTAACATCCTATGAGATGTGAATCCTTGAAAATTTTAAATGGATTTGATGTCTCTTTTACCAGATTAACCATTAACTCTGATTAGTCAGTTCTTTGCCGACACAGAAAGGTGTATTTCCATGGTCAACTGATAGACCATTTCAACTCTCATTACTTGAAACATTAGTGAAGTGAATACCATTGGTTTTTGGCCAACCCTTACAACAAGCACAAAAACAAGCAAAACACACAAGACAAAAAAAACAACATACAAACACAAAAAAAACAACAAAAAACAGAACAAACGCAAAAAAAAAACAAAAACAAAAAAATACATACAAACAAAAAACAACAAAAAGAACAGTGTAACAAAGAAAATCAAAAACACATAAAAATTACAAGAAAAAAACAAAACACAAAAATACAACACAACAAACACAACCCATACAAATAAAGCAAACAACAAAGTACAACAGCACACGATAACAAAAACAGACAAACCAACAGAAACAAAAGACAAAAGAGGGAAAAAGACAGACGAAAATACAAAACAAAAAAATACAACTTCGAAACAAAATTACACACCAACAAACAAATACAACAAAAATAATATCAACAACACCACAAAAAAAAAAAAATACACAAAAACACATACAACAAAACAAACTAGAACAAATACAACAAAACAAAAACAAAACAACAAACAATTACAGAAAAATAAAAAAATACAACAAAAACAAAAATACAAGAACAGAGATTAAACAAAAAATACATAACAAACAAACACAACAATTACAAACAAAAATCACAAAAATATAATACACAACAAAAGCAACCAAAACAAAAAAACACAAATACAAAAAAAAACAAAAAAAAAAAGAAAAAAACACACATTTACAACAGACAACACAAATAACACAAAACAGCAAACAAGAAGACAGATACATAATACACACAAAACAACAGAAACAAAAGAAGCTAAACCCAAACATACAACAAATACACACAAAAGCAAAAACAAAATGAAACAAAAACAAACAAACAAGCAATACAACAAAAAAAACAATAAATCAACAAAATACAATAAAACAACAAAAACATGAGTAGGAAGAGGAAAACACAGTACAGAAAAAAAATTACAACAAAACACAAAAAAAAAAACAAAGAAGTACAATACAAAAAACAAAAAACAACAAAAAACAGACAAACACAAAACAATAAAACTTACAAAAAAACAACGTACAACAAAAAACAGAACAAAAACAAATCAAAAAAACAACAAACACAAAAACAAAAAAAACACATACACAGAAAAATAAACCAAAAAAAAAAAAACAAACCCAAAATACAAACAACAAAAAAAAAAAAAAATAAAACAAAAAAGAAAAGAACAAAAAAAACAAAAATACAACAAAAACAAACAAACACAACAACAAAACAAAAAAAAACAAAAAGAAACAAAAATATTACAGAACACACAAGAAAAAAAACGTAACACAAAACAAAAACCTAATAAACAAAAAAAAACACACAAAAACAATAAGAAAGAAGAACAGACAACAACAGAAAAAAAAAAAAAAACAACATAAACAACACAATAACAAACAGAAAATACAAACAGAAAACACATTAAACAAAACCAGAAAAAAACAAAAACAAAAAAAAAAAAACATAAAAAATACTCAATAGAAAGACAACAAAGAACATACAAATAAATACAAATTAACGCAACAAAAAAAACAAATACAAAGAAAAATAACATAAACAAAAAGAAAAGAATAAAACAAAATAAAAAGCAAACAAACACAGAAAAAAAAAACATAAAACAAAAAAACAAGAGAAAAACAAAAAAAAGTTACAAAAGCAAAATACAACAAACAGACAAAATACAGAAAAGACAAAAAACAAGTAAACAGGAACACAAAAAACCAACAAATACAATAACATACAAAACACTGAACAAAGAACAAGGAATCACCAAAAAAAAACAAAAACTCAAGAAACAAAAACTTCCAGGGGAGTAATCGAAAGATGAAGCATGGACTGCCGGATTCGACCCCCCTTTTCCTAAGTCAGTCCCTCGCCAGTCTCTGCTCTACAACCCCTGTATCTCACTCCCGTACTCCTCCTTCCTCCCGTTACTATTCTCTACCACCCTCCGATCCACAGTTTGATTTGTAGTTCTTTCTCTCCCGCCACAGTTTCTCTCCCACCATCCTCTCCCCTTCCTCTTTCTCTCTCGCCCTTATTCCCTCCTCCCCCCCCCCACCCCACTCTCCCCCTCCCCGGCATTTTTCTCTGAGTTTTACAACTGTTGGGCTTCTTCCCGATTTGGACCCGCCTTGCTTACCCCCCCCTTAATCCCCCCACCTTTGACCCCTCCCTTTTTCCTTCTCTATTCCAACCACTTCCCCATAAGTCCTTACAGTACCCTCTCCTATCTTCCCTTAAGTGTTGCTTCCCCTGCTGCCTCCCGCTAGCTAGTGTGTAATCTGACCCCCCTTAACCCCCTTCCACTTGCCCTCCATCCCCTCCCCCCTCCCTACCACCCCCCCCCATAGCAGGATTTAAGCGTTCTTCTGTCCCCTCCCCTCCACCCGCTCCTCTCTCGATTCCGCCTTGAATACTGGCTAGGGACCCTCGCTATGAATCCCCCCCCGTCTCCCGCGTGCCTCCCGTGCCCTTCCTTCCCTAACCCCTCTATCCTTGTCGCCGCTCTAGATTAGTACCTATTTTACTCATCTGTGTCCGTCGTATTTAGTCCTCTACCCATCCGCTTCCCCCTAGGACTCCCCTTAACCTGCTCTCCACAACTCCACTGATCTTGTGTCTCCCCCATCTAAATCCCCCCGCTCATCTACCAAGTGCCCCTTTATAATTTCGTTTCGTTAACGACCCCCCTCCTAATACCCCTCCCCCTCATCCCACCAGCGCTTCCACTATAGCTACCCTCCTGAATCGTTGTAATTCACCCTTCTACCCTGTCTGTCCTCCTGCCGTGGCTTATTATCCCTTACCCTCATTCGACCCACCCAGCTATTATTACGGCATGTTTTCTCTCCCAGCTTCCCCCAACCCCTAGTGATTGTTCCCTTACCCCTCTTCCGGCAAACTTGTCACCACCCTCCCTTCGTTATGTGCCTCCCTCCTACTTGCACCCATCTGCGAACTTTCCCCTCCCTACCATAGAAATTCTCGTTGGCAGGGACCTCTTTATCTTACACCCTCCCTTCCCCCTTCCCGCATGCCCGCCTTTGCTAAATTCTTACTACAGTGTGTGTGGAGGACTCACCCCTCATCCTCTTACTAATATTTCCCCTGTCTGTTCCCGCCCCCCTACCTCTCCCATTCCAAAACGACTTCCCTCCATGCCTTCTCCCTTCTTTCACACCCTCCCCCCGCCTCACTGCACCTAATCCCCTGTTCCGCCCTGTATCCTCCACCCATACCCAGGCTCCTGCTTCATTTTAACTTGTTTCCCCTACTCCTTTTCGCCTCAGTAAGCCCCTTTCATCCTTCTGCTTTCTCCCCCCCTATAATATGTCCGTGACCTCCGCTGCTTTTACCCCCACCGTCCTCTCTTTTAGACCTCCTCTGGTCCCCCTAACCTTCTGCCTACCTCTCTTGACTACCCCTCCACCTCGCCCCAATCTACTGGATGAGGTACCGACCCCCCTTATCTGTCCCCTTTTCCCCTCATAACCTTTCTACAAGTTTAATTGGCAGCTTAACCCTTGCACTATTATTCTTAACACCGCTCACCCCACCCCTCCCCCCTACCCCCTTGGAATTTAAAAGAAATTCCCAACATCTTTCTTCCGCCACCTCCCCATCTTCTTATCCATTTTTCAAGCCCCCTTTCCCTGCCTCCACACCCCTTAATCCTCAGTTATAAGTTTAAATATGGACCCCGCTGTGCCCACCCCATATTTTCTACTGTAGTTTTTTAGCTCCCGACCTACTTTTTGCCTACTCTTCGTGGTCACCCCTTTCTTATACAGGGGAACCTTTTTAAATCCTTAACCACCCTTGGACTCATATCCCCTTACTACCCCCTCCCCGTCTCCCCTCCCACCAGCCGGGCCCACCCCCCCCCCTCGCCCCCCCCCCCCACCGCCCCCACCCCCCCCCATCCCACCCCCACCCCCCCCCCCCTACCCCCACCTACCTCTCTCTCAACGACCACCCGCCCCAACCCCCCCTCCCTCGCCCAACCACTGGTGAGATGATGTCCCTCACTCCTCTCTAACCTCCCACATCCTCCCCCTCCCCGCCCTACCCCTCGTGCTCATCTCCCTTCCACATTGCCTCTCGTACCCCCTCTCCACGACCCTCCTCTCACTATACCTCACTCTCTTCCCCTTCGCCCCCCTCAACCCACCTCCACCTCCCGCTTCACCACCGCACAGTCCATCCTCCTCCCCCCCTGTTCACCCTGCCCATACCTCATTTCCAACCCCGCTCCCCTTTCCGCACCTCACCACCTACTCCATCCCTCATAGCACCTCTCCCCACTCCCCCCCACCCTACTTTCATCTCCCTCGCTCTACCCCCCCTCGCAGCCTCTCCCCCCCCCGCAATCCCCCAAGCCTCCCACCCCACCGTCTCCCCACGCCTATCGAACCCCCCAACCCCCCTTCCCACCGCCCCCCACATCCCGCCCCCCGCCCCTCCCCCCCCCACAACCCCCGCGCCAACACCCCACCCATCTCCCCCCTCGAACCCCCCCCCCCCCCTGCCCTTCCCCACCCTCTCCCCTCCCCCAACCCCCCCACGCCCCCCCCCCCCCCCAACCACAACCACATCCCTCCCACCTACCCCCCACCACTACATCCCTCCCCCACCCCCCACCCGCTCCCTCCCCCACTCCAACCCCCCCCCTCCTCCACCCCCCCCCCACCCCGCCCAACCACCCCACCGCCACCACCCAACCCCCCCCCCTCCCACACCCCCCCCCTCCAAACCCCCAACCCCCCCCCCCCCCCCCCCACCCCCCCCATCATCCCCCTTACCCCCCCCACCCCCCCCCCCTCCCCCCCTCCACACCCGCACCCCACCCGCTCCCACCCACCCCCCCCCAACCCTCCCCCCCCCCCGTCTTTAATGTTTTGTTTTTTTTTTAAACCAACCATGTCGCCCCCCCCCACCCCCCTCTTCCAATTCTTCCTCCCGCCCACGCTCTCTACCCCGCCTCGTTTCTCTTCCTCTCCTACCCGCCCTCCTCTACTCTCTTCCGCCGTCTTCGCATCCTACTCTCCTACTAATCCATGCCCAGCCTGTCCCCTCATCCCCTCCTTCCTCTCACCTTTCCTCTCATGCTCGTAATGAACTCCCGCCCCACCCCCCCCCCCCCGCCTCCCCCACACCCACCCCACCCACCTCCCCACTTCCCACCCTCTCAAATCACATTCCTAACCCAGTACTGCCTAAATCACCTTTCACTACCCACCTAAGTGCCCACACCAACGGACAACATACCCAGGAGTCTATGAATACCCAACACACCTCAGAAGAAACTCAACCTAGGGATAGTAATCCACAGTCCCTCACCCTTTAAGTGAAAAGTAGTCCCCCATCTAATAAGTGCATAGCATGTACTTTACCATAAGCCCACATCAAATGCAATCCAACACAAACAACTACAGAATAGGATGAGTTATGACCCAAACACCATATTTGCACGATGTCAACCATCGAACGGATAATAGAATTCATTTACCAATATCTGATCCTAATTCACTAGGCCAAGCCAGTACCAACTTAGTGTTCGAACATGGAAAAACTATAACCAATAGATGTGATAGTGTCATAGCACCATCAACTCAAGTGTTATCCTACTAATCCTACTATCCTAGGCTTCAACTCTACCACCTTCACAACTAACTAATACCAGCTTGTATTTCCCATCATATACAACAATCAAAAGCAAAGCTTCACATCAATCTTTCCATCCAAAAGCTTCATTTTCAACATAGTTTTACATACCTCAGCAGAAAGTGGATATTTTCTTTCAGACAACATATAAACATCCATAGATTCTAAATTTAAACAATGTACCCTACAGGTATCATAATATCTCCAACTTATAATCTTTTGTTGTCCACTCACTACCATATAGAATCATTGCTAAGAGGTTCTTCAAAACATAATTCTAAAAACTTTTCCAAAATCCCTTCATCTAACTATATCTCAGGCCCATACCATCCCATAACTATTCTTACGTATCCTTTACAACTCGAGTAAGGTCATCTCTCTAGATATAGACTATAACATAGCAACCAAAAATAATGTAACATGTCTGTTCCCATCTTCCCTAAAATTTTGGGGGGGGGTATACTCCTATTTTCTCCTTGTTTAATAATCTTATGGTAGCTACACTAGGTGTTATTCATAGCAACAAGAACATATGATTAAAAAGGAGTTTCAGTACCGTGAGTTTATACTCATCAGTGCTCACCAACCTAATTGAATCTTCAGAATCAATTTCCATTAACACTTGTATTCAAACCTTTCCTTTCCATCTGCTTTCTTCTCTTCCAGACTTCTTTGGTGATTTCATCATCCTTTTGCTTCATCATCGTTTTTCTTCTTCAGTCTTTTGGAGTCTTTGTTTGAAGCTCTTCACCAAATCTTTTTCAAACTGCTTTAGGTTGCTTCAAAACCTTATTGGAGCACAAAAGATTCAATAAGTTTCACCAAGACACCCAAAGGCTTGTCAAACTCTTCCATGACTTCTTCAAAACAGCAATTTCCTTCAGCTGAGTTATCTTTCCATGTTCCCTTTGAACTCTAAAGTAGTTTATCATGTAATTTTCAGCTGATTAGGGTCATGGGCTTGTTCCTTTAGCCTATAGTCTCTTTCTTCAGCAAACAAACTTCTATCTGTTGAATCACAAGATCCACCATTCTCTTTGGCAAAATCTTCTCCCTTGAAGTTCACATTCCAAGCAATGCTCTTTGACAACACTGCATTAGCTTCAAGTTTTGCTCTAATCAATCCCAATCTTCATTTGTGTAATCTGAGCCACAAACGTACTTGAGCTTTTCTTTTCTTCTGTAGCTCATTCATTCTTCTGTCTTCTGCAATCATTGTCTATGAGAGAACCCAAATGTATTGCATAGCCTCCTCTTCTATATTGTAAGGAATCCAATCATATTGCTTCTTGCAAGGCTAGCTTCTTCTTGTAAAAATTTGTTACTTGACTTCTATTGGAGTTTCATCAATCACGATAGGAGCTTTCCCCTTCACTTTGTCCTTTATCTCACCACAGTACTAATCTTGCTACAATAACAATATTAAGTTTATATATTACCATTATTAACTTTACTAGCAGTATTAACTTCCTCACCCAGCATCATAATCTCACCACAGTATTAATCTCACCATGTTATATTGACCATTTCAGCACAAGCATCCCATCTTCTTGAAAAGTCCCAAGCCTGAGACACATTCTTACCTTTATTAGTCCGCTTTTCTCTCTGTATCTCTCTTCCTGTCAATGGACCTTAGACATTTAAAGAGGCCAACCTTTGAGAGAGTTTTGGCGTTTCAAGAGTGTTTGGGCTTATATCTTCCATTTGTTCCTCCCCTGAAGCATGTACCTTTTGTTGTAGGAGGAGTAACTAGTCCTTGTATTGAAGAATCTTGAGGATCATCTTGACTTTTCCTCCCCATGAGCCACAGGTCTTCATCCTCTGAATCTGTCAAAACCAAATTCCTCCTTTTCAGAAACCCTTCCAACTTCTTCACCTTCTTGACTAGCTTCACTATTGCATTTCCCATGGTTAGCTTGGTTTGTTTGAGATCCATTTCCAGGCTATCTATTCTTGAAATCAACTTAGGAACTGCTTGAAGCAAATCATCCATAGGCATGTGACCCTAAGGCTTGTTCTTGTAGGGTGGATAAGGTGAGGGTGGATAGAGATTGCCCTCAATATAAGTACTCATCTGTTGTAGGTTCAGTCTCAGGTGGTGGTGGTGGTGGTGGTGGTGGTGATGTAGGTGTTGGGATAGGTGGTGATGTTGGTGTTGGAATAGGTGGTGGTGTAGGTTAGGTGATTGGTGGAGGGTGAAGGATGGGTGTGGTGTATGTGTTTTTGAATGGAGGTGGATGTAGGGAATGGGTGTGTTGTATAGGTGTTTGTGTGTTGAAGAATGGAACTTGAGGTGATGGATGAGATGGTTTGGATTTAGGCCATCATCATTTCTTGTCCTGCATTATGGTTAGTAGCAACAAGCAACATAGAAGCAATAAAGTCTAGGTGCCACTTTGAAAACCCCTTTTCATATCCCAAAGATCTTTTTGGTCAGGCTCACAGCAATCTAGGGTGTTTGTTTTCTGTTTGAATATTCAAAATCATTTGCAGAAAACGGGGATACTCAAAAAGCTGTTTCTTATGTTTCTTCAAATAGCCACCAAAGACATCAAAAAAGAGTTTTGAAAAATTATAACCTCTACCATAGATAGACAATCAAAGCATAGCCTTATTGCTACCAAATAGAACCATCCACCACTTATTAGGGAGCTTATACAGTGCAAAAGATGGTGGACTAAGTATCGCCATTGGGGTGTAAAGAAACTTTTCCGAAAAAGGTAAAATTACCATCAGTGATGATACCCTATTTGCCCCCATACCCTCAAAAAGGTCAGCATTAAGGCAACCATTGTAATTACCTGTGGCATCATCTAAAGTAAGTGAATCCTTAATTGACAGCATCAGAGATTTGTACCTGATGGTATCAATGGTTGCATGAATTTCTAAGGAACCCATAACTCTATCTTTGCGATAGCATAGTCTAACCAAAATTGTTTCACAAGAGAATCATAGATAGTTGGATTTGCAGTTAAAGCATACCTGAGGTTGGAACCTCGAAGAAAATCCAATATCTCACCCCCGCAAAACCGCTGCACATTCGTTAGGCTTGCGCAAAAACCCCACTTGATTGTGTTTGTCACAATAATTTAATTGAGCCATTGGACAACCGTATTAAGAACTTAGGTTTTGATGTGAATGAAAGTGTAGATGCTGGTAGCAGAACGCTTGACTATTTTCGTTAGAGAGGTAATTTTTTGACTTTGCAAAAGAAAAGGAGATAGCAATAAAAGAAAAGTATGAAAGAGAAATCAAACTTTATCTATATATAGTGACATCTGTTGGACTAAAACTATTGAGTGCGAGACCGTAAAAATCTCAACGGTTTACATTTAAACAGTAAATTAAGCAGAATAAAGTCAAAATTTCCCGCAACAGCATTAACACGAACTACCACAGTAATAACAAATTTACACTACCAAAAGACTTAATTTTGGTCAAACAGACTTAATTAAGAGGCAACCCGAATTAACTCTATTTCAACCAGAATTAAGTGTGTATGAAAAATGGTCAATTGTTAAAAACCTTGCACTCCTCCTGCCCTGTTCCACCATGCTATGCCTGCATCGATTCCTAAAAACAAAGAAAAACAGATTGCAGAAATTGTATAAACAGAAATAATGAAAACTTAACTAAAACTACCGCGCCGGATTAACTCAACTTTAGCTACCCCAAAGTATTAGATAGAACATAACTACCCCAAAAAGATTAAAAGTAATAAACTAACATAATTAAATTAGCTTACTACCATAATTAACAAACTATACAACAAAGAAGCCTCCCTTAAATGTGCTATGGGTTGATCCTACCAATGCTAACCACCGAAGAAATAAAACGTGGTCCATCAAAATGGTTTGGTGAGTCCAACAAGATTCAGCTATCATTTAATCTGTGTGAAATTTTCTCCACCCTATGAGCCTCTTCTCAAAACAATCGTCTGATGAGTGGTGACCGAAATCTCAATGTGTTTGGTCTTAAGAATGATAGTACACAGAAAAGGGTTCATCATAATACACACATTGTGCTTACATTATCAAATTGGATTATGTATTCAGAGTTGAAACCATAGTCCAACGAATTGATTTTGAACGCCACAACACATTGTCCTCAGACAATTTGCATCAGCTACATATTCAAGCTTCAGTTGATGAAAGTGGCCTAAACAAAAAGTCCTGTTTCTTACATTTGCCAGAGAAAGATCTTTGTCCAAAGAAAATTGACAAAACCACCTTTTGTGGATTTTCCTGTCAAGGTATGGACCACCAAAGTTACTATCCTCATATAATGCTTCCAAATCATGGGTGGATTCCCCTAGGATAGCCAATAATACCAAGTTTGGCTTGTCCCATTGTGAGATACTTGAAGATCCTCTGGTGAGCAGCGATTGAGGATGTAAAGTGGGTCTTGTGAGTAGACCGAGATACAGACGTAAGAACAGAGGACACAACTGGGTCAAAGACAAAATATCAGGGTCTAGAAGCAGTTAATACAGAGAAGGGATACCTGAATCATTAGATCTACCAAGTGTACATCTACACAAAAGCTTCCTACATCCCCTTTGTCAAGAAGTAACTTGGTCTCCATGGGATATGTTCAGCGTTGACATTCACAAGATCAAATAAATAGATTACTTGCTTAGTAGCTCATCCATTCCCCCCCCCACCCAAGCATAAGCATACTTGTCTTATATATGAAGATATATGTCCTCCTTTTATTGTCTTAGTTTCTCTTGACTTTGTAAGACCTATGAATAATACATGAAAGCACAGGGGGGGGGGGGGGGGGGGGATTGGAACGTCATTTGAAATACTGCTTTAGCATCAAGCTCTTGAAGCATGAGACCAAGACTTGTTGGGTGAGACGGGGGGGGGGGGGGGGGCGCTATTATGATTGAAAGGAGGGGGGGGGGGGGGGGCGGGGGAGAGCATTAGATTGTTAATTGTGAGTGTGAAGGTTGGGGTAGTATAGTTTAAATGTTGGTCAATGTGCCCCTCTTGTACCATGCTTCTCTAGGAATGTGACAAAGTAGCATACCAAGCTCTAAGGGCTTGCTGCAATCCATACAAAACTTGACCACCTTATAAACCATTTGTAGGATGATCATGAATCTACAAAACCAGGAGGTTGTGAGACATAAACCTCTTCATCAATAGTGCCATATAGAAAAGCACTTTTAACATCCATTTGATAGACTATGAACCCCATAAATGAGGCAAAGGCCAAAAACAACCTTATAGCTTCTATTCTTGCCACAGGGAGTCAAAAACCTCATCATAGAGCCCCAATTTCTTTCCCGTTCTCTTGTCTATGACCTTGATCAACCAGCGCTATGCTTTTGTTTCATGATAACTACTCCCCTCTCATCTTTCTTGTTCCTGAATACCCATGTTAGTACCTATCACCTTATGCACCATTGTGTGAAATCAACCAAAACCCATACTTGTTGAAGCTTGAACTGCAACATTTTCTTCCTACAAAGCTTCAACCCAGCTTCCTATCTTCAAGGGGCTTCTGAGACTTTCCTCGGTTCAGATTGAAGATAAAAATAGCAGCAAAAAGACAATGTATGTTGATCTTTATGATTCTTCTTTGGGTGTGGCTTGTAATGTAGCTCACTAAGCAAAGAGCCTCAGTGATTTGCTTGAGAGAACAACTAGTCCTGAACATGTGGTATTGTGGAACTCCAAGGATTTGACATTGGAGTGATGCATTTTGAATCCTCAAGGTGTGGTTAGTAGTGACATCTACCTCATCCTTCAAGATTTTTGAAATCAGTAAAATCCCATCATCATCAACGAAGCCTGTTCAGAAGATACCATTACATTATTTATTCCCATAAATCCCCCTTATATTCATGGGGCGGGGGTGGCATCTCATCATCACTCTGCCTCAGAGAAGTAACGCTCTGTTCCATGATCAGCACTTAAGAGCATAAGCTTCAAATATGCGCAGTAGATTAACTTCCTCAAATGTACAGTATTAAGGTATTATCACTACCATATTAACAGGAATTATGGTAGTACTGGTAGGTGCTATTGGCGAGGTACTGGGTCTCACAAGGGGGGGTGGATGCTGTGTGATAATATCAAGAGCATCACAGCTCTTTTCTAAAGGTCATAAGTCATCACCAAGACTTGGATATTGTGTAGAAGATGGCTTTCTTGGGGTGAGTCTTCTTTTTTAGCAATCTTTTCAGAAATAGCTGCTTTTTAGTTGCTCAGCTATAATGTAGTAACAAGCGGTTCACCTCATCAGAGTCTGGCTAATCACACTCTCTTTAGTTTCTGTATTACATCAATATTAACAATGACCTAGAGGGTCGCTGTCTATGTGATGGTTAGAATGATTTTGCAAAGAGACAGGTATATAGTTCAAGAGTCTGTAAGATAGTCTAAAGGTCCAAACATCCACCTTATGGCCATTCCCTAAACATTTGGTTTTCCTTAAGAAAGTTGACATGAAGGTTTACTTCAACTCTTTTGGTGACTAAATATAAACTGAAAATGATTTTACGTTTCACAGAGTAAACCAACAAGAAAACCCTTCATCAGATTTCGTCTACACAAACTTTCCTAGTGGGCATAAGAGTATTTAGGGGGGGGGGGGGGGGGGGGGGGGAGGGGGGTATTAACATGGGAAAACCAAATGGTATTTTGTACTAAGGATTGTTTTGGAATATAAAAAGATCTTATGGTGTTTATTTTGTGGCGTGGTAAAGGGCTGTGGTACATGTTGTAGGTATACAAGCAGTATTGACTGCTTAGCCAAAAAGTGGTAGGGTAAGTGTGAGTCAGCTAGCATAGTGCTAGCATCCCCCCCCCCCCTCTCCCCCCCCCCCAGCCTCTTTAAGGGACCTATTCATCTCTCATCAACCCCATTTGCTGAGGAGTTCGTGAGCTATTACTAAACTCCCTGTTTATATTACCCTTTTTCCCCACAGAAACTCAAGCATAACCCTGTTTTTATAACTCTGAGCCTGTGGGAAAATATTATCTGATCTAATGAGTTTTTACCTTTTTTGATTAAGTTGGGTTTTTCTATCTTCCCTGTTAAAAGTCTTAAGGATGTCACTAGTCTCATCCTTTTGGCTAGAAAGAATACCCAACAAAACCTTGAATAGTCATCAGTGATCACTATACAGTAACTTGTCATGGTTTGATACTCCTCACAGAGGTAGGTCGCAAATAATTCCATATGCAAGGTTTGTATGGGTGGGTCATATATCTTCAACCTTTGCCTTACATTAGTCCATGTTTTGCATTTCCCTTCTTACAAGCAAGCACATGTGGGTCCGAATTATTAAAACTACTTGGAAGGTAACCCTCTAACTAGATTATCCTTTACTAGTTTAATTTAATTTTTTGAAATTAAGGTGACCTAAGCTCCTGTGCCACAATTTTAGCTTCATCAGGATGAGGCTTTTGGTAATAAACCAGTGTTAACCTTTGAGAAGCAACATTGGTTTCATATCAAAAGTATACATGTTGTGTTGCCTTGGTAACTTTAAGAAGGATCCTGAGTTCATCAGCATCTTGTTAGTCAGAGGACACCACAAACACTCTTTTCAGTAAAAATTACCTTTAGCTTTTTATCACATATCAGAATAAATGGAGAACAAATTAAAATGTCCAAGATCTATCACAAAAGGCCACATCATCAAAACAAATTCCGTAAACTAATTGTTACCTTTTCCACTGATACACCTTTACTTCCATCCAAACGTAAATATCCCACTATTTGACAGTATCCTTGATAATCATCAGATGTGCCCTGTTACCAGTCATGTGCGTGCGCCGAACCCATCCACTATTCAAAAATACTCTATGCCCGATATTCTTCAGTGGATGATCCTGCACAAACAAAAAGAGATTAGTTTCTCTTTGGACCCGAGTCCTTCATAGGCTTGGGTCTCCTTGTGGAACTCAGAAACATTAACATTTGAATCAGGGGTTGGTCCACTATTGTATATTTGAGAGTGTGTATTATTTTTCTCAAACACAACCTGCATAGGTCTATAAACAGTGCCCACTTTGGCGCGGGGCGGTGAACAGCATATTTATTTGACTTGTGTGCTGTATTCCTTGAAAAGAGTCTATTTACAGGTGACCTTTGTTTGAAAAACATTTCTTTGGACTTTGAAGATTCACCTGAAAAGGGGTTAGGTGCATGTTTTGTTTGTACAATCCCCTATTTACTCTAGCAGTATGATATACATGCACACAACCAGAAATAATATGTTGCTTATCCAGAGAATTAAATCTAGAAGCTGATAAACCATGAGTTTAGAGGCGAGGAGATGGCGGCAGAATTAATTATGCACACTACCTAGAATTAACATGATTGCTTGGGCCAGTATTAAAATCTAGAAAGGACAGACTTACTTTGAGTGCCAGATGGGATAAGCACACTACCAGGATTAGACGGTATTCCATGACCAGTATTAACATTGTACCCTACCAGGTTTTAATGAGAGGAGGAGAGGGGGGTGCTACAGTTAATAAGTGGGGGTCTAATGTTACTTAGTTGTACAGGTATGGGAGTGAATTTATATGCTTTATTCGCGGGGACGCCTGTAAATTGTGAGTACCAGCTCTATTTGTTGCTTTCTGAAGGGGAAGGGTCAGGATGGAACCATCCTTCTGCGTCTTAAAGAGCAGCTTCCTTGCAATCTGCTTCTCATTAATGATCACAGTCTTAATCAAGAGACTAAGACTTCCACACACAAAAACAGTGTTTTCTATTCTTAAAGAAATATCCTTGCACCTATTTTCCAATTTCAATGTGATGGGTTTAAAAATTAGGTCTGTTATGTAATGAATAGGTGAGAAATCACTGGTGTCCTAATTGGTTGCCTAGGAGTTTTTACATGTTGTGCACAACTAGGGTCAACTGTCTGTTTGGGTTTAGGCACTTGTGGTTGAGTCTTTTGGGTGGCAGTGGTAACTTGCTCAATAGAAGGTATATGGATATGGTCATTGATAGGGTTATCATTGACTAAATGGTCATATACAGCTCCTATTCCACCATCACTGTCATTGGATGGACAGATTGAGAAAACAATGGCGAACTAGCACAAACAGACACTTGTAGACGAGAGATTGAGAGTTGGGTCCATATGTGTACCGATACGGTCATACATGAGAACATCTATGTCCTCCTGTTTCCCTAGGGGTATAGATCACCACTAAGCGATGGGGGGGGGGGGTGACATAAGGTTTATCTCTATACTGGTTTGAATCTGTTGTATATGATATCATTAATCCTGATTGGTTTTCCCTAAAAGCAAAAATGTGCATAGACTTAGAGCGGGAGCGTCCTCCTATCCTAGGAAACCTCAGCTTTTGATTGTATACCATATCCTAAACCTATCTTAACAGTTGACACCGTATGCCCACAAACAATAGCTTCTAAAGATTTTTTAGAAGATGCAAACACAAAATCTAACATATTTTTTTGTAACATCTTTGTCTTTATACAGCTGTCTTATGGGACATATTATCCTATTCTTTTATACTTTTTCATCTTTTTCACTTTTTCAAAAATTTGATTAGCCTTGAAAAGTTTAATTTTTCAGTTAAGGAAGTATGCTGTTTGTGGAGTGCTCGAAGCACTGAGATTCTAATTTCTTAACATCTAGATTAATGGGCAACTAAGGCAGCTTCTGGTCACACAAATTCAAGATTGCAGTTCATCAAACTTAAGCTTGGATGTGCATTATAGAATCTAACACATTTGGAGCCATTGATTAACCTCATTATTCACAGTGAAAGCCATTAGAGCATGATTGATGTTCCTCATCTGTATCAGCACTACCAATTGATTCTGACCTTCATCAATGGTCATCAAGGCTTCCCTTTTCAATTGCACTGGCTTGAATTTCTAACTTTTAACCTTGCTTCCTGCCTGTTACCTCTTTGAACCTTTAAACTTCACCTAGATCCCTGCAAAATGTCCAGTACTTGGCAATTGAAACATTCAACTTTCTCTTATCAAATGCCACATGCATTTTCTCCATCCACTCTTGCCGTCAACCTGTCTTCTTGTAGAACTTCATAATCTTTATGGCAGTCAAAGCAATCTTGCCAATTTAACTCCATTTTCTTCAAATCCAGAACATCAATTTGATCAGGTCTTCATGTATTCAAATCCACATCATCAGCATTTATAGCAATAAAGAATGGATAAATTCATCAGCAAGACCAGTGAGTAGCAGTTGTTGTTGCTTGGTGAAGAGGAAGGTGGTATAAGATATAACTTCCTTAGCTGGCTTGGTTTAGGCTTGCTTGAAGGCTTTGGCTTGTGATAGAAAAGCACATTATCATATGTATTGGAAGAAGATGATGTCTTTTTGGATGTCTTGTTCAAAGACACTCATTTATTGTATAAATCACATTGACAGTGTTCAATTTCTTACTTCGTATCACAATGTCAAGGCTAACTGTCCACGCAGGAGGACGGGACCATCAAAAACTTGTGATTGGGTCTCATCTGACACAACCAGCACCAAGGGCCATCCAACTGTGATAGGAGTTTTGGAACCTATCATACCCTTTTTCTAAGCTTTCCTTAGATGAGATAGTAAATGCATCAAACTGTTGTTTCAAAATAGCTTTTTGCATTTTCTTTGAGTTCGCATTACCACCAAATCTTGTCTTGATGGCTGCCCAGATCTCTTTGGCATCATCCATGCCATGAAAATGTCTAGAGATGATCTTTTGGAACAGCCTTAACCTAGTGTTCTAGCTTCCTTTCTTCTCATCAGCAACAGTTCTTCCTGTGTGGTTGTAGGAAGAACCTTGTATACACCATCCTTACCTTTGGTGACTCCTTCTTTGAGTTCCCATTCTGATATCACTTTCCAGACCTATTATCTATATACTCAAGATAATGTTCCCATCTCCATCGCCCACGTAAATCAAATCATCTTTTTTGGAAGACGGGCAGTTTGATTGTTTGAAATTGTATTTGTTGTGTATTATTTGTGGTGTGTTTTGCAGGAGCATCTCCTTTGTTTAGATCTGGTAACAGATCCATCCCAAAGATGATCATCATGGAGAGAAGAGTTCCTCATCATCAGAAGGAGAAAAATATCGATTTGCAGACAGACTATTTGATTTGGTGGAATAAAGGTTTTGATCCTGGATGTTCAATCTGTTGTAAATTCCCAATGGTGGCTCTGATACCACTTTAAGTCCTTATGAACAAGATCTGAATGAGCCTTGAATGACTTGATATTTTCCTTTGAATAAATCCAAAGATACTATAAAGACAGTAACTGTTAAGTAAAATATTTGACCTGAATATCAATAACTATAAATACCAAGATGAACACAAGAATCGACATTACTAAAATTACTATTTTACTATTTACTATTTGATTGTGAATACTCAATCAACTCATGTGATTACAATACTATTCTATGTTACCTGTTTATAGACTAATGAACCCTAAAACGCGTTAAATAGATAAATCTTATCACTTTCCAAAATCAACGCAAAATTGATAAACTATTACTAAAATTACAACGCAACTTAACTGTCTGACCAAAAAGCATTATTAACTAAAAACAACGAGAATTAAGTAATGCTATGCAGACATAACTTTCTCTAACAGACTTAACTTCTATACTAACATTACTAACTATTTAAGCATAATAGTACTGAACTATAACTAACCAGACTTAACAATACTAACAAATTAAGTCTGTGTTACAAAAAATATTTTTGTCCAAACAACATTGATTAAGTAAGATTGTTTAAAACAAGTACTAATATTATGTAATAAGAAGTAATAACAAAATTAAGGCAATTGGTTATGCTTTAAAACGTTTTAAAATGAGAGAAATGAGGTCGGCGGGTTCCATTATTGGTATGGTTATGTTTATCTGAACATGTCTTGCTTATAATTCGTAAAACAATGTTACCAATGAATGAATAGTATTAAATATCCAAGGTTGAAAATATTGAGGTGTTAAATAATTGAAATATTGAGAGATGGTTTTAGGTTATAATGGTAAAAATGTAAAGGAAAAATAGTCATAGAGATTAGTAATGTAGGGCACGTATAAGGCTTAGGGAATAACTATGCTTTTGTAATTCTTGTACATTGTCAAAGTAATGATGGATAATGATTGATTATGGTTTAGTCTTACTAGAGAATTAAATTGGTCCGAAATGAGAAAACGGGTTGAATGAATATTAAGGTCACAATTAGGGATGCTCGGATTCATTTTACGAACAAATTGAATAAGATAATGAAGTCATGATGAAATAAAGATGTAATCGGATGACATGAATGTAAAATAATTTATTACAACTCTATTTATTATTGTTAGGGGTTTAAAATGGATTAAAAAACTATAAACGTGGCTAGTGTTTACTATTTACTCAGGTATAGGGTTTAGGTTTCTTGAAATTTTAGGTTTTTGAGTACAAAAAGAGATTATGAGAAACTTATGATAGAATATTTAGTGGTATTATACAAGGTAGAAATGAGAGTTATAGCTAGACACAAGTTGATGTGTAAGAAATTAGTAATGTAAAACAGAGTTAAAACGGTTAATTTTAGATGTCATTCTTAATGACATGTAAATATTGTGCTTTGAAAACTTACTTGACTTGGATAGAGTTATATTAAATGAAATGTTATATTACTTGTTTATATGCTATAGTAGCTTGTACATTTACTTTAGATATTAAATCTTCATGGAGTTAGGGTTTAGAGTTATACGATAACGGTTTAAAGCCCGTTTTGATATAACGTTACGAATGGTATATTATAGGAATAATGTACTTTGTAATAAGGATATGATAATATTGAATTGACATATTGTTGAAGTTAGTTGTGACATATTAATGAAGACAGTATGAGCCATAGACATGTTGTGTGAGCTTGTCTACTTTAGTTATGTCAATTTACCTTGCTATGAGATCTTGATAAAGTAAGTAGTAAGTAAAAAGCGAAAAATTTCCCCGTACAATTGTGATCATAGTAAAATAGGTTGATGAAAATTCTTGGGTTGTTATAGTCTCCACCCCTAACAAAAAACACATGCCCTAAATTTAGTATGGAAGTTTGTAGTGATACTTATTTTAGGAATATATGTATGGTACAAGTTTATGAATTTGATTTTAATGTTAGGCTAATCAAGTCACAAGTCCACTATGTGATGCATTTATAATTATGTTGTCGCGCCATAATTTAATAATTATAATTACTTCCTTTCACACGTCTACTTATTTTCAAGACTACACCTCTTGATGACAGCCAATAGAATTTCTTCAGATCCTGATAGAACCTGGGTGGATGAAATACTTTGATTTGTGGAACCTGTGGGTTATGGGCCCACCACGCTTCTGCTGCGCTACTCTAATCGTAAAGAATCGCTATTCATTAAAAGTCAACATCGAATAAGAATGCTATCACAAGTCTTTGTCAAAATTTTCATACCTAGTGGTATTGAAATCATTTGACATTGTATAGATTATTGTGTGTTTCCTTGTTATTATGTTGCAGAATATAACAGAAAATTTTAGAATACGGAGATCATGGAATGAGTAATGTCAAGGAATGATTATGAATTTGTAAGAGAGTTGCTAATCACGTGAGATACAGATTTGGAAATGAACAGATATTGAAGGTAATAATGATAATGATTAAGGAATTGTTTGTACAAACGGATTGAAAGAAACTTGTTTGTACGTATGTTATATACTTAAGCCTACTTATTTATAATTTGTCACTTACAAAAAGAAGCGTTCAACTTCTTGTAACTGAGAATTTATAAATTCATAGTTCAGAGATTTATAATTTCCTTATTCAAATGAAGAAGTGACCTAATTCATTTCAATAAGATGATCATAAATCGTCTTACCTACGCATAAAAACACAATATGGTAATGTGTAGAAAATGAATTGTTAGATAATATTCAGATTTTGATTGTACTGACGCCCATATAATCGAGGATGATAATTTATGTTGCAAAGGTATGAGGAGAGTATTCAGAGTTTGAACATAATAGAATCGATGGAATTGAAAAATAATGTCAAGTTTTGATATCATCAGATAACAAGATGTAATGAAATCATCACTTTATTATTTCATGGGTAGCTTTACATATGAAACTCTAAAAGAGTTTATACTTATGCTACGTATCTCGTAGTAGGATTCTAGAATAAAGTAACAAACGACAAGGATTGTGGCTTGATGATTGAAGTTTTCAGATTGAAGAAGATTCTGATGAAACTTGTATATCCTCGAGAGTTGTTTCTAGGGTAGAAAGTGAACAAAAGCAAGCTTATCTCTAAGTATGCTTTCCTGTGGCCCTGTTGTTTGCTTTTGAGCATCGATTCGCATAATGTCCTTTCTTTCCATAGGCATTACAAGTTACAGATATCGTTTGTAGATTAGTTCTAGTGGTTGATCTTTTGTTTCTGCAGTTCTTAGTCAGATGTCCTATCTTGTTGCAAGTCCAAAACTTGACAGTACAAGGACCTATGTGATGTAGGGTGCATATTTCACACAAAGGACGATTTCCAGTATACCCATTGGTGGCAGTATAAGTCCTGAAGGTTTTTTGTCTTCTATTCTGCTGTTGGTGGTAATCATTGTTACGGTTGTTGTTATAGTTATATTGATAGTTGTTGTTGTTGATGTTTCCCTTATCCTCAAGCTTTCATTTACGATCATTAGCTTCTTGCACAGAATCATGCTTTATTATCTGATCCATTAATCTCTGGGCTATGTTGATGGCTTCCTCTAAAGTTTGAGGCTTCGAGGCAGTAACGTTTCATTCAATACTTCTGGGTAATCCATTGATGAAGACTTCCATAAGTTTCTTGTTTTAGTCTAAGATTGTTAATTCTTAGAATCTTCTAATATAAAGTCTTGAGAGCACTTCCATTTCCAAATTAGATATAAAATTCATCTTTCCATTTGTTGATCTTAGTTCTTGAGGACTAAGTACTTGGTTCGTCAGAAGCCTTTTTAACTCAGTCTAGGTGATTTGATTAGCTTGCTCTATTCCCATAGGCTGGGCATGTGCATTCCACCAGGACAAGGCATCATCAGTTAAAGTACCAGTAGCAAATGTTACTCTGTCTTCCTCGGCACACTTGCTACGAGAAAACACTGACTCAGTATGTTCAAACCAACGGATGAGGTCAACAGCTCCTTCTGTACCATTGAAGTAGGAAGGTTGACAGTTTATGAATTCTTTGTAGTTTCCTCTTTTTGCTACAGGAATTTCTCTGGGTTCAGTGTTCCTATTGGAATTGTCAGAATTTGCCATGGCAGCAGCTTGTGCTTTCAGAGCTGAGGAGATGCCATCATTAATCAGTTGCCGGATGGCATCCAAAGTTATGACTGGTGTTTCAGATGTTGACGTCCTTTTGGGAGGCATTCTATCAACATAAGATAACGCGTAGTAAGAATGATATCCTAAGTTATAAAAGAGAATGTGATGCTTAAAATGCTTAAAGAGAAATGCTTATTTTTGAATTTTAAGCACTTAGGGGTTATGGTATGATTCATGAAGACGGAGATAATGATACAAATGATGGAGATGATGATGAAAGAGAGAGATAAGTTGGAAACAATAAGGTATGAAATGGGATTGCCTTTATAAATAACTTGCCTTTTTACTATACATAGTCAAGATTTGACAAGCGTTTTTATTTATACCACACATCCCGTGACTAGGATAAAGCTAGAACTGGTTTAAGAGTTTGTTGATTCTGAGCTGGTAGATGACATCCTAAAGATCTTCCTGATTCGTTTGGTGACGAGCTTGGATTTCTCAATGATTTGTTTAAGATCGGAAATTCTATAGTGAGCAAAGGCAATCTTATCCTTTTGCCCTAACCGCTTCTTTTGAAGTTTGATAATCTGAGTACGGATTCCCTTAAGTTCGGTCTTTAGTTCGTTACCATTTATACGTCCTTCTTCCATTCTCTCAATGCGGTGAAGATAGAGTTCGTCTAAATAATTCAAGATATCTTCGATTTGTTCCTCATGATGCTTCAGATACATCTTAATTGAACATTTTCCTATTTCAAATATCTGAGGAGGGGTAGGTGTATAAACTGAGGAAGATGGTGATACTAAATTACAAATTTGATTCCGAGATGAATTAAATAACGTAGTTGAGGAAGAAGATGGAGAATGGATTTGCTTCTTAGGTGGTAGTAGTTCTTCAGGAACAAAGAAATATCGAGGATCAAATAGTAATGATGGTGGTAATATCAGAGATGGAGTCAAAATAGCTGGTGAAGCAATAGGATCTGGTGATAAAATAGGTGATTCCTTAGCATAAAATGCTTGTACGTCCTTCAAACAAGGATTATTGTAGAAAGATGAGAATACCGGTGGGGTTATATTATCTGTAGAGTTTTTACGAAGGAGTTAAAGGGTACTGCTTCCTGATGAGGTGAAAAGAATCTGAATGAGACCGAAGTATAGTTAATAATATTCATAGAGGAAAAAGCATCCTCAATATCGGAAGTAGAGCGATTGGGAGAAGACATCGTTCTGATAACAACCTAGTTTGTAAATAACATAAGTAATAGTATAATAGATATGTATATTTACATACTTATTCCGGAATGTAGTGGCACAAAGGACTTTGATGGCTGAAAAAATGAAATGTGGTTATAGTTAAGGTTTTGACCTTGTTCACTCTAACCATGGTGCTGATACCAATCTGTAACACCCCTATTTTTAAATTATAGCAGCGGAAGCTAATCTGGGGTATTACTTCATGGATACAACAATCATAATCATAGAAAACTACTTTAGAAGAGACGTTGTTGGAAAAATTTAGTTATCATTCATTATAATCAGAGTTTTTACAAAATGCAAGTCCTAATATCTAAAACATTATGTTTGAATGATAACAGTTCAGCCATCTTTGAATCCATGCCACTCTGTACCGCAACTTGCTTAATTACCTAAGATAAACATGCTAAAAAGGGTCAACACAAAGGTTGAGTGAAATTCATATGTTTGAAAAGTAATAATCGAATACAGGTTATTATATGGAAATATTAGTATTACTGGGATACTTATCATGGAGAACATTTAATATCATGGAGAACAGTTTTATCATGGAAAAACAGTTGAATATAATGTATTATCCCGTTGTTGCCTTTGTTTGGTCTGATTGGTCTTGTCTGGTATCAACACATTATTATACAAAGTCAATTTAACGACTCGAAGAGCTCATATATCAACATATTAACATCCAAAGTCAATTTAATGACTCGAAGTCAAATTTAACGACTTGAAGTCAAATTTAACGACTTGTAGAATTTATAATACTAACATATTAACATCCAAAGTCAATTTAACGACTCGAAGTCAAATTTAACGACTTGAAGTCCAATTTAATGACTTGTAGGATTTATAACTTAGACATTGATTGTAATGATACATCAGATTAGCATATAGTCTGGTAAAACATTTGTATTCGTTATTTATAGCATATATCCCCCTTGCGGGTTTATGAAAGCATTAAAGAGATTAAAAGTGAGGCTATGAAGCAATAAGCATGAAAAAACAATCACATTGTTATAGATTAATGAATGTATAAGTCTTTGAAAAGTAATCACATTGTTATAAGATAAACGAGTATGTAAAAGAGTTTGTAACAAGCATGTATCCCCCTCGCGGGTTTA
Organism: Tanacetum coccineum; assembly: GCA_026074375.1. Classification (NCBI taxonomy): domain Eukaryota; kingdom Viridiplantae; phylum Streptophyta; class Magnoliopsida; order Asterales; family Asteraceae; genus Tanacetum; species Tanacetum coccineum. The sequence goes on along the minus strand of BQNB010057701.1, from coordinate 4,530 downwards.
TAAAACATGTAAAATAAGTAAAGGCGAGGTTATGAACTTCACCTGATAGGTAGATGTAATAAATATTCTGAAATGAAAGCTCACGACCTTATCACAATCTTAACAGGGAAGGTTGATATAGCAAATGATAGTAAACAGCCACGTCACGCAACCTGAGTAAATATGTTGAGTCTTAGGAAGATTGTACTCTAGAACTTTAGTTTTAAGAGTTATGAGTTTGATTGAAGAGTTTGGAATTATTGTATCACCGTTCGGGCCATCATAATTCAGAAGTCATTCAGTAAACGTTTGAGGAGCTAGGGCACTTTAAATCGTAAACCCAACAACTCAGTCAGAACGTAATACCAAGATGAAACTCCTTAATATGAAGCTCCCTAGTATTGTGATATGATATAATCGGTTTTAAGCGTTTTAATCAATATCTAGAAATGTTAAGCACGAGAAGCGTTAATTAAAGTTATGTCTTGTAAGGTTTTAAACATTTTAGACCCTAGGGTTTGAAAAATTACAAATAGGCCCTTGGAGTTTGCATTTTTATGACTTTGGTCCTTCAACTTTAAAAGATATACCAAGTAAACCTTGGACTTTGAAAAGTGACATAATAGATCCCTGGAGTTATAACTTTGATAAAATGACACTTTTAGTCCTTTTAGTTATAAGTTTCTGAAAGTTACGATATATACCCCTTGCATGGATTATAATTACAAAACATGTCCAAATTGCCATGCAAGCTTATTTTAACATTTCAAAAGATATTTATAAGTTATAATAAACTAAAATATGAAGTTTTAACATAACGCAAGTTTAAAATAACGATTCGTTAGGCTAGGAAGCAAAACGGGTCAAATTAGGGTTTCAAAACGTAAACGCGCGGGTTTTAAGTTCAAATTTTTTCAATAATCAATAAAGTGATTATAACAATATTTAACCATTATAACATTTAGTTTTAAGAAAAACGCGAAATTAGGGTTTTGGGTGTACGGTTTTGGATCAAAACGGAAAATGAGCATGAATTGAGTTATGAAACTTTAACAAGAGTATATTTAGGATCATATGAACATTATAAGAGTGTAGGAGCAGAAGTAGAATATCTAGAACCTGGGTTTGAGCTTCAAGGAGCAAAATGGTGGAAATGGGTCGTTTCGGGTAGTATTTCCACTTGTACGCCTTGTATCTTGTCCCCGGGGTTTCAAATCTTCAAAGCTTCACTTCTTAGACTTCTTTAATGATCCTAGGATCATAAAGGAGCAAAGGATTGCTTCCAATTGGGTTATAGAAGGAGGAGGGTTGGTGCGAGTTGAAATGAA
>BQNB010057700.1:35000-38098 GCA_026074375.1 Tanacetum coccineum | reverse complement strand
GATAAAGTAACTTGTGAAACGTTAATAATTATTCTCAAAATAATTGATTAACCCTTGTTTGACGTAAACAATAAATTGCTTAACCCTTGTTTGACGTAAACAATAAATTGCTTGATGCCCGTTTACGTTAACTAACGATTTCCATTAAAAACAAACGCGTACAATACTAAAAATAAATGGTGACTTTATTAACGTTGTACATTGTCCTAAAACACGGGGTGTTATAAATAATTCTTTCGATATTCAACAAATAGCCGCTTCTCTCGAGGATAAGATGACTATTAAGATGAAACAAATGATGAATGAAATGAAAGCTTTAGTTGTTACTACTCCCGCACCCGTCAAAGCGGTTGAGGAAGTATGTGTTACATGTGGATCGAATCACAATTTTAAGCATTGTCCGTTAACTCGAGGTGGAAATGATCAACAATTTCAACAAACCGCGGTCATTGGCAATTTTCTCCAAAGAAACCAACCTTCTAATTTGGAAAGTCAATTGAAACCATCGGGTTTCAATCAACCGAATGTTCAAAACAACCAAAACCGATATCCAGGAAACAATTTTAATTCGAATCAAAACCGTGGAACAAGCTTTAATCAAAACCGTCAAAACAACCAAAATTAAGTTTATCAAGCACCAACATACCAACCACCAACAAATCAACCTTTGGTTAATCAAGCTTTACCTCTCGTTTCAAAAATTCAAGGTGTGTCTAAAACGGATTTTAAAAGTTATGCTAAAGCTAATGATGCGAACATGAATAACTTGCAAATAAAGTTGGATAATTTTCAAAGAAACCAAAATGATTTTCAAAGAGTTTACAATGATTCTCAAAAAAAGCAAGATGATTTTCAAAAGACGATGCTCAGTTTCATGCAAAGCTATCACACCAACCAACCTTCAAGTTCAAGTTCTTTACCAAGCAATACCATTCCAAACCCTAGGAACGAAGCCAAGGCAATTACAACTCGTAGTGGTGTTTCATACGATGGACCTCCAATTCCACCGCCGGTGGTGGAAAAGGAAAGTGAGGTGACAAAGGATACGGAGCTACCGAGCACCGAAGACATCCAACCTCCTCCATTGGTCCATGAACATACCAAAGACAAAGAACCAATCGAAGAACCTTCTTTCGTTGCTAACAAAGCCAAACCTAATTTGCCTTACCCATCGAGACTCAATAAACAAAAGATTCGTGAAAAGGATGATATCCTAGCTTCAAAGTTTATGGAAATCTTCCGTAATCTTCACTTTGAGCTAAGTTTCGCGGATGCTCTCATTCATATGCCAAAGTTTGCTCCGATGTTTAAAAAGATGTTAAACAACAAAGACAAGTTGATCGAATTGACCAAAACGCCGTTGAATGAAAATTGTAGTGCGGTTGTCCTTAAAAAGCTTCCAGAAAAGCTAGGTGACCCCGGTCGATTTCTCATTCCATGTGATTTTTCAGAGTTTGATAGTTACTTAGCCCTTGCCGATTTAGGTGCTAGTATCAATCTTATGCCTTTATCCATTTGGAAAAAGCTTCAACTCTCAGGCCTAACCGAAACAAAAATGGTGTTAGAATTAGCCGACCGTACAATTTCCAAACCAACCGGTGTTGCCAAAAATGTTTTTGTCAAAGTAGGGAAATTTTACTTTCCCGCCGACTTTGTTGTTCTTGATTTTATAGCCGATCCTCGAGTACCGTTGATACTCGGGCGACCCTTTCTTAGGACGGCTCATGCTTTAATCGATGTTTACGAAGGAGAGATTACTCTTAGGAATGATGATCAATCGTTAACCCTTAAATGTGGTGATGTACCTTCCATTTCATACAACAATCTCGAATCGTTAAAGAAAATTGATCTCATTGATGTCACTTGTGAAGAGTACTCACAAGAAGTACTTGGATTTTCTGATTCCGTTGCTTACAACAATCCTTCTCCGTACTTCGATCCGATTGTTTCTACTTCATCTCCAACGCTTACTCCTTTTGATGAAAGCGATTTTCTACTTTTTGAGGAAGCCGATGCTTTTATAGCAATCGATGATGAACCAGTTTCATCAGTTTTTAATGCTACGTACTATGATCCCGAGGGTGACATTCTCATTCTCGAGGCACTTCTCAACAATGATCCATTACTTTACCCAAACCAAGAAGATTACTCACCCGGAATTCAAAAAGATCTTAAAGTTGTTGAACCAAATAAGTCTTCACTCGAATATGCTACTTCTTATGAACCAAAAGTTGAAATTTCCGAAGTCGAACTTAAAGAGTTACCTCCGCATCTCGAGTATGCATTTTTAGAGGAAAATAACAAGCTTCCAGTCATAATTTCAAAAGATTTAAGCCAAGATGAAAAGACCTCACTCATTAATGTTCTCAAAAACCGGAAACAAGCAATTGCTTGGAAACTTTCGGATATCCGAGGCATAGATCCAGAGTTTTGCTCTCACAAAATCCTTTTAGAAAATGATTACGAACCTTCAGTCCAACATCAAAGGAGGGTTAATCCTAAAATCCACGACGTCATCAAGAAAGAAGTAGAAAAACTTCTTGACACAGGGTTGATTTATCCGATTTCGGATAGTCCATGGGTTAGTCCGGTCCATTGTGTTCCTAAAAAAGGTGGTATGACCGTTGTCACGAACGAAGAAAATGAATTGGTGCCTACGAGATTAGTCACGGGATGGAGAGTTTGCATCGACTATCGAAAGTTGAACGAAGCAACTTGTAAAGACCATTTTCCGTTACCATTCATGGACCAAATGTTAGAGCGATTAGCCGGCAACGAGTTTTATTGTTTCTTAATGTTTTTTCAGGTAATTTCATTCCATGATCCTAAAGATCAAGAGAAAACTACTTTTACGTGCCCATACGGAACTTTCGCGTACCGTCGTATGCCATTCGGTTTGTGCAATGCACCCGGAACTTTCCAACGTTGTATGATGGCCATTTTTCACGACAAGATAGAGAAAACAATGGAAGTTTTTATAGACGATTTTTCAGTTTTTAGAGATTCTTTTTCCCGGTCCTTTGCCATTGCCAATTTAGACAAAATACTCAAAAGGTGTGAAGACACCAAATTAGCACTAAATTGGGAAAAGAGCCATT
>BQNB010057700.1:0-30000 GCA_026074375.1 Tanacetum coccineum | reverse complement strand
GTTTTTTGTTTGCTTGAGTTTGTGACTCTACTAAGTTGATTAACATGAATAGATTAGCCCAAAATGCCCATGTGATATAGCTTGGTCGGATTTCAACAATCTAATATGTAGGATTTAAAGGTTTTAAATTATATTTGAACACACAAAACACGACCTAAATTTTATGATTTATGTCGGGAAGAGGAATTCACAAGTTGTAATTATAAGTAGTCTTAGCATCTTAGTTCGTAATTAACAGTGATCTTATTTTTAAGCTTAGCATGGGAAAAGTGAAAAATCAGGGATGATGAAGTTATCTTTTAGACACTTAATTGTGCTTTTTGTTCTATGATCCTAAAAGTTACCAATAAGGTAATGAAAACAATACATTATGTCAACACAAATAAGTTGTAGTTAGGAAGTTAATTATCAAGAAAAAATCATAAAAAGAGAAAAATCTTAGAAAATGGGAAATCGGGTGTTTTATAACTTGTGATCTCTTAAATCTCTCAACAAAAATCGTTGCTACTTTTCAAGGGTTTAGTTTGGGGAATTTTCAAGGTATTTGGTTATAAGGCATGTGATATTACGTGAGGACACACAATCGTTTAGTTTGGGGAATTTTGATAAGTGTAAAATACACATATCCGTTTGTACCTAAAATAACCCAAATAAACCCAAAACAAACCAAAAATGGCAAAAATATGCTTGTATTTGTGTTTTGTGTGTGCAGGAACGGATAAGTCAAAAATCACAAGAAAACCGTCAAAAACGGGCAAGCACGGACACGAGAATCAGAAGAGTACAAAAAAAAAGCCGGAAGCAAAGCCAGGAAAAGTCAAACCTACAGTCTACTCCAGTCAATCATAGTCAACAAAAGTCCACAAGGGCTAAACTTGCTATTTTCGAAAGTCATTTATAACTCGAAAAAGGGAGAAAGATCAAAAGGACCATTTGTGCTATTATTCCAAAGTCCAACAATTTTAACTATCAAAAAGGAGGCGTCGAAGCTAGTTACAGTTCACTTCCATCGTCCCATGTCACCTTTCACCCCAGGGTAAAATCAAAGGGGTTATTTCCGAATAAAAGGGTGCTTAGGTCAATTCATGATCTCACTAACACAATAAAGGACTAATCATCTTTATCAAAGGATTACTTAACCTCATCACAATCAAAGGCCCACGCAACAATGGTGGAAAGACACAAATTTAAGTGGTTTATGTTCTAAAACCACTCACAAAAGAAGCACAAACGTCACCATCAATGGAATGACACGCTGGCAATCTTCAAGTGTCCACAGTTGATCAAACGCCCTCAATAGATGCTTGGATGATTGAAGAAAATGATGGTTGAGATTGAAGATTGGGAGAGCAGGGCAAGAGATCCTAGAAGCTTCTTTCAGGACCTATAATAGGCCATCACCTTCCTCACATGGAGAAGCACACGGCATCTAGTTTTTCTTAGTAATTTTTAGTCTAGCTTAATTTCGTAATTTTACTTAAAATTTTTTGTAATTTTTAATCAATGTAATCTAGTCCTTCTTCTATAATGAAATTCAGTTTTAAAAGCTTTTTAAATCTTACTCTAAGCTTTCACATATTAAGTTAATTTCTCATAAGCCAAGTCATAACTCGATTTAAGCTCTTTCCAGTCTATTAAAGCTGAAATAGAAGCTAATGAATCAGAATTAATCTTACTTAAACCTTAAATCAGTTAAACTTTACATTGATTATAGGACCTTATTATTGGAAATGACTTTTTGGAAGGGTATCTATATTGGAAGAGATCCCAAAGACTTACACCTAGCTTATCTGAATAAGCTAGAAGAACTTGTAGCTGCTAATTGGTCACTCTTGTTTGCTAAGTCGGAGTTTGTAAAATTCTCTTTCTTTCCTTTACTTTCTAGCTTTAAAAAGTAATCCTCATTGCTTTTCTTATACTTAGATCTGCTTATTCCACTTTGCTTATTAGTCGCTTATTTTGAGTTTTTAATCCTAGCTAAATCATCTTAGTTGTTTACTAATTCAATTTTCTTAGTTTAAATCATAGATTTTCATAATATTGTCTTAAAAATCTCTAAAAAACCAAAAATATAGTAAAATAGCTTTTAATTTCTAGATTATTGCTTATTTTAGTTTTTTTAAGTCATCTTAATAAAGTAGCTTAATCTGTTATTGTCAGGTATTAAAGTACTGTTTTATAGATTCAAATTAGTAGCTTAAACATAGCTTGCATATAAGTAAAGGGGGTGTTTGGCATAAGTGTGTTTGACCTCTAAAAGTCAGAACTAATTGTGCAATTTGCTTGAGTCAGCTGAGTTTTCATTTAAGATTAGTTTTCATTTAGATTTTATAAGTTAGGTTTCAAAATTTCAAAAGATATGGCTTATTACCTTTGTTCTAGCACCAGGGGAATTTTCCTTTAAATTTCACTTGTGCAATTGTTGATCTAAGCCCTCTAAGGCTTAAATCTTGCTTGAACTTTGTTTATACACTCTATTTGAGTGTGTCTTAGTGCAGGATTTCCCTTAGGAAACCTGCACTCTTGGTTTGCATTTGTGCAAAGTGCACCAGTACTAACTAACAAGTTAGTACTGCTGTACCAAGTTAGTACTGCTACCTTTGGCTTAATTTTTAGTTAAGTAGAAGTAGGATTTAGGTTGTTTAAATTCAAGTTAGAAGTAATCTAGATATAGCTTAATACAGTTTAGGTTTTAGTTTTCATTTTACTGCTTATTTTCTTAGCTTATTTTTGCTGTTAAAAAAAATCTTTGCATCAGCAGTACTAAGTTAAGTTAGTACTGTTGATATTCAAATCTCAATTTAAGCCAGTAATTGTAGGATTTAATAGCTTATCTTTTAGCATCTTATAGTTTAGGTATAGCTTAATATAGATTAGGACTTAAATTTCATTTTACTGCTTATTTTCTTAGCTTATTTTTGCTGTCAAAAGTCTTTCAAAAACATAAAAAACCAAAAACAGTAGGAACTTAAGTAGAATTTTAATTTGTTAATTTAGCTAATGAATCTAGATTTTATAGCCTATATAGATGAATCATAAGTAGTTTAATAAGTTCTTTAAGTTTTAGAGTCTAGTTTAGCTTTTTTAAAAGTTTTTAGCTTATTTGGAATTTGAGTTCTTGCTTGTTTTTTGAGTTTGATTAGTTCATGCTCAATTTTAGTTGTTTTAAAGTACTTCTAGATTAGATTTCTTAGCATCTTTAGATTAAGCACATCATAAGCTATCTAGATCACTTTTCCTTTTTAGAATTGAGCTTAATTTGAGCATTTTATAGCTGTTTAAGTGAAAATAAGCCCAAAGCCCTAGTTTCTGTAACAGCTTACTGAGAAGCTCTTTTAGAGCTTATGTTTATTACAACCAACAAGTGCTTTTTGTTAAAGTTGTTTCCTCCTACTTATTTTAATAAATTTGCTTCTTTAAGTTGGGGTTTTGTGTATTTAAGGGTGTTACTTGCTGAAAAGCACTTTTAATTTTCAACTTTATCTTTAAGCTAAAAATAGACTTTGTTTGAAGTCGGGTTAGGCCCTCAGGATTTAGTTTTTGTAATTTTGGTTTTTTAATTGTTCTTAGTTAGTCTCCATCAGTTAGTATCTTGCTCCGTTAGTCCCACTAGTATTTGGCATAATCGTCCCTTATAAGTACTTTAGTTAAGTTTTATTTAGTTTTAATATTTTAATTGATAATTAGGGTTTAGTTTTAATTAGTTTAATTAGACTTTTATAAAAAGATAAAAATTAGGGCTTTTATTTTTATAAAATTTCTGCACACTTTCTTTATTTAGTGTTATTTTTATAAAACTTTTAGGACCTTATTTTTAATAGTTTTTAATTAGTTTAAATTTTAGAAAATTCATATCTTTTAAACTAAAAAGTCAAAAATAGTAATTTCTGTTTCTAAAATTTTCTTTTGTCATATCTTAGGCTTATAAATTTAGTTTACATTTTAGGGATTAAAATTAGTTTACTTGCTTAATAGTCGCGTTTTATTTGTTTTTCGTATTTGATTAATTGTCCATTTTTGTTAGTAGTCATAGCTTTCCAAATCAAATATCTTTGCTTAATTCGAATCAGAATCCAAGCTTAAACAAGGTTTCAATTTCACTAGTCATTGGGGATAACGACCCGGGTGATCATATTTACCCGGTTTAATATACGTATTTTATATTATATTAAATATATTTTTGAGAGTGAATTTTATCAAGGGTAACTTGGTAATTTTCTTAATTACTCTTTTAAAGTATTATATTTTATAAATATTTTACGTGTATAAAACTTGCCACACCAATGCTTATTCGTTATGTGATGATTATGTTTATCAATTTATACTCGTTTACGTGCTTAAGTATGCGACCTATCATTCAACTGAATCTAAGAATACAAACAGAGCGTTATCTAGATGCTGGGATAGCTCTCCATATCTGTAATTTATATATCTAGAGTAATAGGATCACAAATATTGACATTCTTTGCCATTGGTTTAGTGAATAGTTGGACTAGCAGGTGACCTAAGATCAACAAATAATGTTCTGATTCTTTGGGTAAAGATCTGGACAATAGACTACTAGTATATAAAGAGCCATTAAGCAGTAAGTTAGTAAAGTCTCAATGAGCAAGGATTCAATAAGATCACCATTATTTTCTCCTAAGATAGATTATAATTAATCATGAATACTTTATGCGGATGTGGTTAATTGTGACAGAATTGTCAGATCTAGGTTTTAGGAAGAAGTACCGCCTAAACCTAGGAATGATATATCAACAACGAGATAAGACAATCATTACACTTATAAACTAAAACCTACGTTTTATTAGATTAAATATGGTTAATACGTTTTCTTTACATTTGGCTTGCCGCTTCTCTATCTTCTAACTATCAAACCGTGTGTGTTAATCGCCCTCATCTCAGTCTAGGTAAACCAAAACTCGTGCCAGTCTCTCAGGCTGAAAACCTCCCTTTTTGCGTTAGTTTAGGTTTTACTTAGGTATAACATAGGATAAATTAGGACTAACTTAGAAAACTAAAATACTGGTAGACTTAAGTATTAACACTCGCTCTTAGTGATCGACACCGTACTTACCAACGAACCTACAACTAATCGGATACACTGCCCGTTAGTGTTTGTTAATAGGTAAAGTCGGCAAAATATAAATAATAAAACTTGAATATAAATTACCTACGCACAACGACACATCAGGGTTTTTGTTTGGTGTATTTAATGTTAGTGGGGTATTAATTAAAGGTTGTCATAAATGCAAGACTAGGTTTTACTTATTTAAAGTTTGAAACTTTTTTGATTTACAAGGCTTGTAAATTATTTTTGGTAAACCTAAACTGATAAAGCTTTAATCTTTATAACTGTTTCACTTCAAAGACACAAACTTTAATCACTAAATCACAAAAACAACAACAAACAAACCACACAACACTTCTTTTTCATACAAATGATCCTTTTAATAAAATCATACAACATCAAAACATCAATTCATCAATGGCTACAATGGCTGAGAATGTTGTTGCTACGGGTGCTTAAAACCGACCAGCAATGCTCGAGAAAGGCGTTTATGATAGTTGGAAGAGTCTTATACTACTCTACATTGAAGGTAAGGAGAATGGAGAAATGCTACTTGATTCAATCAACAATGGTCCATTTCAATTCAAAGAGATTACTGTTCCGACAACTAAGACTACAGTAGAGAGAAAATGCTTGCAAGAATTAAAAGATCTTACTTCTAAAGAAAAAACTAGGAAAAGTTATGACATCAAAGCTACTAACATCATTATTCTTGGTTTACCAAGTGATATATACACTCTTGTTAATCATCACAAGATAGCAAGAGACATATGGAACAGGATTAAGGAATTAATGGAAGTCACTAAGCTTATAAAGCAAGAAAGAGAATTAAAGTTATATGATGAGTTTGATAGATTTACGTTTGAGAAAGGAGAATCGCTTCACTCATATTATTTGAGATATGCTAAGTTGATAAATAATATGAATATCATCAATATGACCATGACACCTATTCAAATAAATAAAAAGTTTGTGAATCATCTTCAGCCAGAATGGAGTAGGTTTGTTACAACAACTAAGTAAGCAAAGAATCTTTACGAGGTTAACTTCGACTAATTGTATGCATATCTCAAACAGAAAGAGAATGATGTAAATGCAGTTCGATAAATGCAACAAAGATTTCCAGATCCACTTGCCTTACTTGCTAACACTTATAATCCACCTCCATCATACAGCAGCTAGAAATCACAGTATAATCCACAACCATCAGAACTCTCTCAATATCAACCAATCATTCCACCACCTCAACAACAAAGCTATGAACCACCAGTTGTTCTACAACAATCACCTGCACCATCAACACAACTTGATTCCGAAATTGTAGTACCATCATTATAATTAACTGATGATCCAATAGCAAGTCTCAACAAAGCTATGATGTTTCTTCGTACTGTTATGAACTCAAGATTTCCACCAACAGATAACCAACTCAGAACTTCGTCTAACTTAAGAACTCAGGAAACTATTCAAGATGGCAGAGTTGCAGTTCAGAATGTGCAAAGACGATAGTCTTAGGGTTATGGGGTTAACACAAGAAAGGTTAAAGCTACAGGAACATGGATTCTCAATATTGTTAGAGATTTGAAGGCTAATCAATCGAGGGTAATCAGGTATTACAATTGCAAAGGTGAATGTCATATTGCTAAGCAATGTACTGCAAACAAGAGGGTGAAAGATTCAAAATGGTTTAAGGAGAAGATGCTACTGGCATAAGCTCAAGAAGCAGGAGTTATATTGCAGGAAGAGCAACAAGACTTTTTAGCTGATGGATTGGAAGACTTGGATTCAGTCTGTGATGATCTTCAGCTATACAGAACATCAATCTTCAAGGTAGATCATGTAGTTGCATTTGATTAATATTGTGATGAGGCAGCTATGGCTAGTGCAATGTTCTGGCAAGGCTTTCTCTTGCAGGTTCAGTTAATAGAGATGATGTTAGTCCTACTGTTAGCCTTAATTTTATTAAGTCAAACAAGAATGTTCTCGGTCATCTTAGTATTTAATAGTCTTAGTTTGTAATAGGCTAGTTGGGTTTTACGGGCTTGAACTTTAATCTAATATTGTCTATGTTTCGGGCCTAAGCCCAAGATAAGCCAAGCCCGGCCCAAAAAGCGTACCTATACGTCAAATAGGTTAGCATACCTATAAATACCCCTTTCCTCCTATGGAGAGGGTATTGGTTGATTTTACATGTTGTATGTGTATTATTCATTCCACCACTCTTTTCTTCTCTCTAAACTTCTTCACTTGCTCTCTCTAATTTCTATACTCTCTTTCTCTCTCTATTTTCTATGAAGATGTTGTGTTATGTAAGTAAGTAATTGGGATAACATTTGGTATCAATCATTAGGGGGTGATTTAGTTGTATTTTCGTGATTTAAACTTCTCTTATTTTCTCTTCTTTGGTTCAAAATTCTAATAAGCATACTGATGCATGCGATACGAGTCAATTTTAAATTTATAACTCGGTATACCAAATTCTTAAGCAACATATACGAGCAAGTAAACTCGTCTGTGGTAGCAAGAGATCGATTGGTAAGCCAGGATCGTTCGTGGGGATTTGGGTGTCTCAGTTCGATAAAGATTTCAATGATAATAGTCCTAAGATGCAAACAAACAATGATGGAAGTAAATTGATAATAAAATAGATGTACTTGGTTGGATTTAATTTAGGAATCTGATTTGATATGATTATGGTAACGACTAACAAGTTGATTATAAGAATTGGAGGGTATCCAATCTATTTTTTTAAAAACTTTTAGCCTTCGTCAAGACTCGAAGTGACAAAAATAAGCATTAAGTAAAATCAATCAATTCAAGACCAAAACAACCTCTATGAGTTTGATTTGTGGTTCGTTTCACAAACCATAGACATTGATAATTATGTTCTTAGTAATACCTGTTGGAGTATGCTCGTGTCATAACAAATAATTATATGGCTAGACACATATGAGCCTATGAGGTCACATACATATACACTAAGGTACCATTTATATATCGTGTTTATTGTATTTACGGTATATAAATAATCCACGTAACACGGGATAACTATCGGGCTTCTAATGACCAAGTAAAGTACTTATTATATTGGACTGGAAAATCAAATGGGAGGCCTATTTGAGCCCTCATGGTGGCCAGCCTATATGATGGTTAAAGAGGGGATGAGATCAAATCTGTTGGTAAATTAATAAGGAATATCTTGTAATTAATGTGATTGGTAAATTAATATAGGATATCTTCTTATTAATGTGATTACAAATTTACCAAATATGGCTCTCCTCCTCTCCTTAAATCTAAATATGGCAAATGCAAAGGGGGAAATGACACTCTTTTGAAGAGGTTTTGTGTTTCTAATTTTTCTTTCCCCATCATCAGTTGTATCTTGATTATTCAAGGTGAAACCTAAAGATATGTGGTTTAGACTAGCATCAATTAGTATACAAGGAAGTGTAGTGTGGACACATCATAGAGGTGATCTCTATTTGATCACTTGGTTTCACTTGGTGTTTCGTGCTAGGGTGAAGGTCACCGGTTGATTCTACCGATCACGCTACAAAGGGGAATTAACTTTTCCTTGTTTTTCTTTGATTGATCATATGACCACTATGGATCCATTGATAGTGTGCTTGTTCCACTGCGTTTAATGTTTGTTTATATGATATTCATCTAATTCAGCACCTATAGTGGTATCAAGAGCCATCATATGATGTCATATGATCATCTTGTATGCGTAAAAATGGCTAAAAACGCGTGTTTTTAATGGAATCAAATGGATAATTTTAAAACAGCCTCTAAAGCTTATTTTTTGAAATTAATTCGACCCATATAGGGTATTATGATCTGGTAATTTTGATCCCATAGCCATTTGTTATGCATACTTTATTTGGTTTTGTTATCGGGTACGTGTAAAAGGGCCTAAATCGCGCGTTTTAGAACGATTCTTGAATCGGTTTTAAGTAAGCCCATTGGGCATTAATTTCTGAATTAATATGGTTGTTATAAGGTCTTTAATACAGTACTAAATGATCCTTAAGCCATTGGTTACACGTACGAATCGGAGTTTTAATTCTTGTTAATTTATTTCTTCGATTCGTTAGCTAAACAATTAATTCTATGTTAAATCATTTTAGTTTCCATGGGCAAATAATTACATGCCAAGATTGGCCATGGACTTAACCAACACCTTGTTAATATATGATATTATGGTATTATTATGTTGTGTATTCAAAGCCGATGAAAACCATGACCACTTGTGACTTTGATTTTCTTGAATGTTCATAATTTCCAGTTTGGGTTTTGCCACTAGTTTTTCGGCTTCTCTTTTATAATGGTTTAATTTTTGTTGTAGCTCATAGTTTTTGGGCAACTTCATAGTATTAGATGATAGGAATTAATGTATTAATCTTAATTATTGTAAACCGAATGTATGGATCGAATGGCGAAAATAAAGGCATAAAGTCAAATTCGGAGCTGCTGGAGTAACCTCCACTAAAAGTGGATTTCCCGGAGTTCTATAAGGAGTTAGAAGCTGAAATTTTGGGTGAAGGAGCACAACTCATGGGGTTACAATTCAATCAACTGGAGCTCATATTGGGGAAGACTCCTTCTAGGAGTTTCAGGTGAAGTGATAAAGCATCCAGGATCAGATCAGCCAGGGCAAAGGTTCTGGGAAAAAATAGAAAGGGACAAGAGCCCAAGTAGGGTTCGCCCGTCAAGTCAGCTGAAATTTTATGGCAGTTTTGGGCTTCAAGTTCATTTGGGGTTTCACTTGCTCATGATGGTTCTTGGAGCAAGTGAGAGCTCTCCTTGTGGTTGTGTAGTTAAACCTTAGTTGACTTCTTGGTTCTTGTGATGGCTCACGAAACCAAGCATATGTTTTTCATCGGTTGAGGCTTTGCATACTTGTGGTTGTGTTTTATTATACGTTAGCTTTTTAGTATATGTTTGAATTATAAAACTTGCAAATGTTTTCATAAAACTTAAAATAAAACACAAACCATTTTTTTAGAAACTAAATCATTGATTTAGTTTAAAGTTTAAATATGATTTGAAACTAAACACTTGTTTTTATATAAATAACACTAAATAAAATGTAAGATGTTTATTTAATTTAGTATTGTTCAAAAACTAATATTTATTCCACCTAGGCTATATATATTAGGGCAGTAGAAAAATGAACAACTTGACATACATAAAAGATATAAAACAAGTATTAGGATTAAGTTAAAAATGTTTTTAACTTGTGCTACGAAGGATGAATGCATGCTTCCTCGTACACACCTTTTTGATCATGTATTTATCAAAACATAATACCTGTCAAATTTAAGTCATGCTGTCCAATTGGTTGAGAACACTTGCAATTACTTTTCACTCTGCGTGAGACGTAGGTGAATTGTAACCCAAGATGATTATTCTCTATGCGTGAGACCTAGATATATTCTCACATGTTCTTGCATTGGATGACTTAATCGAGTTAAGCAGGTGAGACCTTGGCTCGAGCAAGATGGATACTAAACATCGCCAATCGTGACATTGTTCTCTTTTACAAATGTCAAAGATCCATATGTCTAAGAAATGCACAGGTTTTTGCAATTGGTAAACGTTACCTACCTATTGAATCTATCATTGCTAGCAGATCAACTAATGTGATGGTGGAACCTCAATGAGGATCTTAGCCTTTCGTAAAATTTATTGTTTTTATTATAAACAAGGGTAGTTAATTTTAAAAGAATAATTATCGAAAATACTAATATGAATTTTTGTAAATCTATAATGACATTATGCACACAAACCGTAAACAAAAAGCTTGTTTTCCTTTCCGTGTTAGAGGAAACAACAAAGTCTTCTTTCCTTGTATGAATAGACATATTCCTATCCTTTTACTTGTATATAAAGCTATAATAGGAACACTTGATTTTTCGAATCCTAATCAACAACTCAAAGCTACTTACTCGAAGACGGTCGTTTTATCTTGTAGAAAGTCTAAAACGTTAAGTACTGTTGGCACATCTATTGAAAACTCGAGAACATGTATTCTAATAGCCACCAAAAACGTGCATCTTGAAGCGTACCAAACATGATATAATTTTTAATAATTAGTAAATGATAATCTTAATAAATCGCGAAAGATAAAAGGAAATTAATAGCATGTTTTCTAGCAATTTTCCTTAACTCGATATTTTTCCTAAGATTCTACACACCCTTGAGGTAATGTAGAAGGAGGAATTGCATGTAAAAACTTTCAAGTTAAAGAATGGCATTGATGGCTGGTCCATCATATATATAGTAGAACTTGATGCAATTCCTTGAATATCTAAGTACATGTTTACTAGTTTGTGAGGCTCACATTAGAGATAATGTGCAGATATTCAAAGAGTAGAAAAGTAAATAAATTGCTACTTGCACTTCATTGGTATAGACACACATTTAATGTTGTCTTATCTAGTGGGAGCAATGCATTTTACTACTGATATAGACGCACATGTAATGTTGTCTAAATTAGTGGGAGCTATGAGCTTATCACCCTTTTGAAGTGACCCATTTTATTTCTAGCTTGTCTTAAAATAATACATTACTTTTCACATATGAAGCATCATAGTTTTATAAGAATCATTGCATATTATTCTATTAGATAACTTGTCGCTTTCCTGATGTCGCTTCCTGAATCGTTATCTATACAATAATTATGCACGATTGCTTATTAAACAATAAAGTTCTATATATACTTATGATGCAAATGTGATTTTAGTTTTGACTTAAATCATATCATATTTTTGACATTGTCATATTATTCATACAAAAAATGAAAGCGTGGTGGACTCATAACCTACTAGTCTCAAGATCGTAACTAACTCTAACCTCATAATATCTTATTGTTTGTATAAATACTTGATGTTGTGTCGTGCACAAGTGGGAGAAATCTTAATTGTGTGGGTTATGAGTCCACCACGCTTTCGTTTGTGTAGGTTATGAGCACACCATTAGTCATACAAACAAATCTTCATTGTGTGGGTTATGAGCACACCATTAGTTATACAAACAAATGAGCATATTATGAGTCAGGTTACGATCCTGAGACTAGTGGGTTATGAGTCCACCACTATTTCGTTTGTTTGTATGAATAATATGACAATGTCAAAAATATGATATAATTTAAGTCAAAACTAAAATCATATTTGCATCATAACCCACTAGTCTAAGGATCGTAACCTGACTCATAATATGCTTATTTGTTTGTATAAATACTTGTTGTTGTGTCCATGCACAAGTGTGAAGAAATCTTAATTGTGTGCAAGGTTTAACACAAATCAATCTGACTAATGGTTTTTCCTTACCCGCAAGGTAAGACGCTAAATTCACTAGGACATATACACCTTGATGTAAGTTTCCCGACATAGAACAAGAGACAAGAAATGAATAAATACCTACTTTCTCATATTTACTAAAAAGGTTTAGCTAATATGATTTGAGTCATCTTGTAAAGACATCAATAAGAAGTATGTAATTAACTTAAAAAGACTGTTGAAGCCAAGCGTCAGCGTTCAATAATACTTTATTTAATATGTTTATTTCTTTTTATAAAGATATAAACATCAAGTCCTTGAACTGTTCTAAGACTTATAAAGTAAGCAATTAACTTGTCATGTCTCCTTGTCACGATATGACATAAGTCCATTGAAATATCCAAAGACTTATATAACGTAATGTTAGTAATTAGCATGTTATGTCTTCTAGTAAAGACATGTACATGAAGTCCTTGAACTTCTCTAAGACTTCTACGTTATAGCATGCAATTGGCTTGAAATTACTGTTAATGCCATTATGTTTGAACAAATTGGCAAGTATGTGAGCCAAAGGGTATTAGGTTATCTAAGGAATTATGATACTCTCTCATAATCCCATTACTCATTGAATACCACATAGCTATGGCATGTCTGATGTGTAAAATCAAACTCTATTGATATTGTTCAATTTTTGATAACTTTAACTACCCTATCTCTAATCTACTAACCTACATCAACATGAGGTCAAACACGATGATGTAGATCCTTAAACTGATGTAATTCCTGTTTGTAGATCCGCAAGGATACCTCAAGCACCTGAACGATATGGTTTCTATATCGATGCTGAGGAGCATGAGTTAGGAGATCATGGGGAACCTCCTAACTATCGGGCTGCATTATCGGATCTTGAATCCGAAAATTGGCTTGAAGCTATAAACGCATAAATGCAATCCATGAAAGACAACCAAGTTTAAAACTTAGTTGTTCTTCCTCCAAATTATAAGACTGTTGGGAGTAAATGGCTCTTCAAGAAGAAGACAGGTATGGATGGAAATATACATACATATAGAGCTCGTCTTGTAGCAAAAGGTTTCATTCAAACCTACGAGGTTGACTATGATGAAACCTTCTCGCCTGTTGCAGACATAAAAGCTATTAGGATTTTTATAGCCATAGCAACGTATTATGACTATGAAATTTAGAAAATGGATGTCAAACCCGCCTTCTTAAATGGTCGCCTTAACGAAGACGTTTATATGGTGCAACCTGAGGGGTTTGTGAATCCTAAGCATCCTAGACAAGTATGCAAGCTTCAAAGATCCATTTATAGACTTAAGCAAGCTTCTAGGAGATGGAACAAGAGATTTGATGAGGAGATCAAAAGGTATGGTTTCACTCAAAATCCCAATGAGCCATATGTATATAAAAAGGCTAGTGGAAGTATCATCGTCTTCCTAATCTTATATGTCGATGACATATTACTCATGGGAAACAACATTCCAATGCTACAAGATGTAAAATCTTGGCTTGGAAAATGTTTTGCCATGAAAGACTTAGGTGAGGCGGCATACATTCTTGGAATCAAGATATATCTAGATAGATTAAGGCGATTGATCGGTTTAAGCCAAAATGCATACATTGACAAAACCTTAAAAGGGTTCAGGATGGATACTTCCAAACGTGGAACTATTCTAATGCAACCTAATGTAGACTTGAGTAACACTCAAGGTCCCTCCACACCAGCTGAGGTGAAGCGAATGAAAGGAATACCTTATGCTTCGACAGTGGGTTCCGCCATGTACACTGTGAGGTGCACTGATGTAGCGTTCTCTCAAAACCTAACGAGTAGATACCAACAGAATCCAGGCAAAAGTCATTAGACTGCTGTTAAGAACATACTGAAGTATCTCAGAAATACTAAAGATATGTTTCTTGTTTATGGTGGTGATTCCACAACTAAGCTTGGTGTCACTTGCTACATCAATGCTAGTTGGGAGACTGATCGGGATGACCTTCGATCTCAAATGAGGTTTGTCTTCGTAATGAACGGAGGTGCTATTAATTGGAAAAGTTCTAAGCAAAGCACTACCGCAATGTCTTCTATAGAAGCTGAATACATAGCTGCTGTTGAAGCTGTAATGGAAGCTATTTGGATATGTAAATTCATTTATGGGCTTGGCATTGTCCCCAACATTGATAGACCTATGGATATGTACTGTGACAACACAAGTGCCATTACCATAGCCGACGAACCTGGTGTTCAAAGGGGTGCCAAACATTTTCGACGAAAATATCATTTTATTCGAGAAGCTATTCTAGAAGGTGATATTCGTATTCTCAAAGTTCATATAGATGACAACTTAGCTGATCCGTTTACAAAACCAATGCCTTGTACCAAATATGTTGAGCATGCTAGGAGCATTGGACTTAAAGCAGCTGGTAGTTTCATGTAGAGCTGTTTATTTTAGTATTTGAATAATTGAGATGTAAAACAGCTTTATTTCATAATGAATTGATATACTTGGTGTGATCGTTTTCATTTTATAAATAATGTGTCCTATATTAGCATGTTTAAATCCATAAATAATTTATTTATTCTAAATCATCCATTGTCAGTTAATGATACGGGAGTATCATTGAAATAAGGCAAATGTGAGTGTTTTGGTAATATTCATATGGTATGAATATTAATGGATGATACCGCCAAACTCATATGTTGTTCATAGGATGAACATTGGACTGACCTAACCTACGAGTATTCACTACATGGATAAGCGTCAATAGTGAATCTCGCAAGTGGTTATGTCTCTCATCCTCAGAATTGAGATGCAAGTAGGTTTTGTGTGTGTGGAATGTCAATCTTTGATATGGTTCAACATTGACCTATTGAAGGCTACTATAAAGGCTATTTTCAGGAGGGATATAAAACACATAACAGACACGTGCAGTCAAAATAGGATTTGTTTCTCCACATGTAATGGAGTAAGATACTACTGGGCCCCTCGATGATTTGAACAGTTGTATGTGTGGCCGCACCCAAATATAATTAAGATGATACTTGATTGATTTGGTAATCTAGTTCAATGTTTATATCGAGAAACCGAATAGTTAAACATTAGAATGACTAATGATCCATGTCAGATGTTTAACATAGTATCTATAACAAAAGGATGATTAATACCTAAACCATTTTAAATGAGATGTTTAAGAAACTATCCTCATATGTCTCTGGGGGCATTGGCATGTTGCTAGACGCTAACATTTGCTTGTATAATTACCTGATTATTATGATGTGCGTAAGTGGGAGCTATTGGAGTATGCTCGTGTCATAATAACTAATTATATGGCTAGACACATGTGAGCCTATGCGATCACACACATATACACTGAGGTATCATTTATATATCTTGTTTATTGTATTTACGGTATATAAATAACCAACGTAACTCTGGATCAATATAGGGCCTTTAATAAATAAGTAATGGACTTAGTTTATTAGACTTGGAAAACAAATGGCAAGCCCATTTAGACCTTAAGAGGGGCCGTCCACTTATGGCTTATGAAAGATATAAGATTGTTTTTTTATTTAGTCAAATTTATATATGGTAGATCTCCTAATTGTGATCTCCTAATAAATGTGATTGATAACAACTTTCCAAAGATCCCTCTCCCTATAAAAACACACGGCATATACACTCTTTAAAATAAGGTTTTTGTGTTCTTGTTTTCTATCACTTTGTATCTAGTTTATTCAAGGTGAATTCCATAGTTACGGGGTTAAGACTAGCATCAATTGGTATACAAGGAAGTGTAGTGTGGATACATCATAGAGGTGATCTCCATTGATCACTTGGTTTCATTTGGTGTTTCGTGTTAGGGTGAAGGTCACCGGTTGATTCTACCGATCACGCTACAAAGGTATTACTTTTCTTGTTTTTCTTTGATTGATCATATGACTCTATGGATCCGTTGATAGGTGCTTGTTCCGCTGCGTTTAATGTTTGTTTATATGTTATTCATTTAATTCAGCACCTATAGTGGTATCACGAGCCATCATATGATGTCATATGATCATCTTGTATGCGTAAAAATGGCTAAAAACGCGTGTTTTTAATGGAATCAAATGGATAATTTTAAAACAGCCTCTAAGGCCTATTTTTTGAAATTAATTCGACCCATATAGGGTCTTATGATCTGGTATTTTTGATCCCATAGCCATTTGTTATGCATACTTTAATTGGTTTTGTTATCGGGTACGTGTAAAAGGGCCTAAATCGCGCGTTTTGGAACGATTCTTGAATCGGTTTTAAATCAGCCCCTTGGGCATTAATTTCTGAATTAATATGGTTGTTATAAGGTCTTTAATACAGTACTAAATGATCCTTAAGCCATTGGTTACACGTACCAATCGGGGTTTTAATTCTAGTTAATTTATTTCTTCGATTCGTTGGCTAAACAATTTATTTCTTGTTAATCATTTTGTTTCCATGGCAAATACATGCATGTTTGGCCATGGACTTAGCCAACACCTTGTTAATACATGATATTATGGTATTATTATGTTGTGTATGCAAAGCCGATGAAAACCATGACCACTTGTGACTTGGTCCAAAGTCGGTTTAGAGGTTCTAGATCCTTTATGATTACTCAGGTTTCTTCAAGAGTGAAATAGAAAACGTGGGCACCAAGAGCCGGGCGACACGGCCCTTTGTTGGGCAGCACACTGTCTGTCGGGTGGCTGGGAGGTCGTCCATGGAATCTTTTTATTGGACTTTGTGTTTAAGGTCCTTGCTTGATTTTTGCTTGGCTGTGGGCCTTCGTTCTTCATCATATCTTCATTACAACTTGATCTCAGGTCTTGGAAGCTTGAATAATCAGATTTCTTCTACTCAAGATGCTTCCTCACTTGATCCTGATACGGGATTCTTCGTACTTAAGATAAACTTCGCTTATTCCTTTCTTCTTCTCTTGTTTTCTTGTACTTGGCTGCAATTCTACTAGAAAGCGTGTTTCGACATAATCGAGTAATAAAACCATAGGCAACTGACCAAATAACAAATATAAAAGTACGAATAACGCTCCCAAAACATACTCAATTTGAGCGTTTGTTATCAAATCCTCCCACACTTAACATTTGCTTTCCCTCAAGCAAATCTTAGAAAACAAAATCCACATCCAGGTTATTTGGAAAATGAGATGCAAATTTATCAAGTACGAGTACTCGATAAGTCCAAGTGTACACATCAAAGAAACCGCTAACTGTTTTTAACGGAAAAAGGTACGGGTATATGATTTGGTTTATAAAACCAAAGTGTACAAACCACTATGTTGCTAGCTATCGCATATCACTATGTTTATGAATCTCGAGATAAACATATTACTTTATTTCACTGTATCACGACTTAGTACATTGGCTAATCGATACCAATTTTCCTCATCTTCCTTCATCTTCATAAGATTTAGCACATTGGCTTTATTCACTTTTTTTATTTCTTATTTCTTATTTTCTTTTTTTATTTCGATCAACCTCTGATCGATATACTAGCAAAGGATTATATGTCCTTAAATATGGAGCTAGCAACTTTCTTAAAATTCGAAGGACTTTCCCTCATTTCTATCATCGATCTACGGTAGCTAGGCAAAAAACCAAACCTTAGGTAAAGACTTCGGTTATTTAGGTAAAGCTAAACTAGGTGTAATATTTTTTTAAACAAAGGATGGCACAACTGATAAATGAGGACCATGCAAAATGTTGATGAATCTAACGCGATGGTTAGATCAGGCATTAATGCGTAATTTTAAAATAAAATGGTGTTATTCTGACTGTTTCCTTTATCAGTGTATTAATTGTTCCTGGGGACATATCTTGTTTAGGGGGATTAAGTATCTAATATATAATGATAAACAACTAGATTACAAGGGCAAACAAAATTTTAGTTAGCTCAAAAATTTAAAAACAACCTCATTTTCCCTATTCGCTCCACTCTTACATTTAGCATTGCCTTAAGGCGGCAAAAACGGATTATATATAAGCTAAATAATAAGAGGTAATAAGAGGTAAATACTAGGTGTCCATGCATGTGTAGTAGTAATTGAGCTGCCAAGTGCGTCATTTCCTGCAATAATCTTCTCGAAATACTCAAAATGCATATATAGATATATATATATATATATTTTATATATTATATTTATATATATATATATATTATATTTATATATATATATATATATATTTAAAGGTCACACCCCCACACTTAAGTTTGATTGCGGGCGCGGACGTTTTAAACTAAACTAGAAACTAATTATTTTGAAATACACAGGTTGCCTCCCGAGAAGCGCTTGATTTTTGGGTAAGTCGTCAGCCGGACTCGGTTGTTCTTTTTATTTATTTCCAAGTGAGATTCCTTCGCTTGGGACATACAAAATATTCTTGATCACTATTCCTTTTCCAGTTTTGTCTAAATCATACAACTTAGCTTCGTTAAAAATGTTTACCACTACACTGTAAATGTATGGTTTTTCTGATGCCCATGGCATAGTTTCACGATAGCTGGCTGGAAATAGTGCCATGAATGGAATAGACTTCATTCTTCCTTCCTCACACATGAGGTGAATCTCTTCTGTGGTAAGTTCATTCAGTTGCTCCTTATTGTGGTAAAGTTTAACACGGTGTCCGTTAACAATGAAGCTTCCTCCATGTTTGTCATATAATTCAACATATCTGAATGGATAACCATGTTTAACAATGAACGGTCCATACCACTTCGATATGAGTTTTGGAGCTTTGAAATTGTATTTAGAGTTGTACAGGAGAACTTTGTCTCCGGCCTTAAATTCTTTTCTAACTCTAAGTTTCTTATCATGATAGGCTTTGGTTCGAGCTTTGTAAAGTTTGGAATTCTCATATGCCTAAAGTCTCAACTCATTGAGCTCATACAACTGCAAAAATCGTGTTTCCCCTTCAAGTTTAAGATCAAGGTTGCAACTTCGCAGGGCCTAGTAAGCGTGATGTTCGATTTCAAATGGCAAATGGAACATTTTTCCATATAGAAGTAGGTACGGAGTGTTGCCGATTGGAGTTTTGTAGGCTGTACGAAATGCACCATCAGTGCGTCATCTTAGTTTTTCTCGACCTTATTAGCGGATTGTCTTTGACTGTCTTTTCGAGAATTCTTTTTAAGGTTCTGTTGGTGTTTTTAACCTGGCCACTAGTTTGTGGATGGTAAGCTATGGCTATACGATGACGTACTCCATACTTTTTAAGATTTTCTCCATTTGACGGTTACAGAAGTGAGTTCCTCTATCACTAATGAGAGATTTTGAGATTCCGAAACGAGAGAAAAGCTTTTTCAAGAAGTTGACTACAACACGTGCGTCGTTAGTGGGTAAAGCTTCGGATTCTGCCCATTTGGACATGTAATCAATTGCGACAAGAATGTATTCAAACTTAAGGGATTTCAGGAAAGGTCTCATGAAATCAATTCCCCATATGTCGAAAATTTCACTAACTTGGATGTTGTTCAAAGGTATCTCGTCTCTTTGTGAAATGCTACCAGAACGTTGGCAGGCGTTACAGTGTTGTACGAGAGTCTGTGCTTCTTTGAATATGGTTGGCCAATAAAATATAGCATCAAAAATTTTCTTTGTGGTAATCAAAGGTCCATAATGTCCCCCAGTGGGTCCATGATGACATTCATCAAGAATTTTTTGAGTTTCCAAACCGTGAACACATCTTTTGATCATGCCATCAGGGCATGCTTTAAAAAGATACGGTTCCTCAGAATTCCTCCAACTGAGCGTAGGTTAATCCTTTCCTCAGAATTCATCTAACTAGATAGTTGGCAAAGTCAGCAAACCATGAACTTTCTTTCTCGTCAGTTGAGATACTCATAAGAAATTCATCAGGGAAATCGTCGTTTATTTCTTCTTCCCTGAGCTCTTTGAGATTGGATTTCTCAAGTCGTGATAAGTGATATGCTGCGACGTTTTCTGCTCCTTTTTTATTTTTGATTTCGATATCAAACTCTTGAAGCAGTAAAATCCAGCGAATAAGACGTGGTTTGGCGTCTTGTTTTGAAAACATATATTTTATTGAAGAAGGATCTGTGAACACAACTATTTTTGAGAGAACAAGGTATGATCGAAACTTGTTAAATGCAAAAACTACGGCGAGTAACTCTTTTTCGGTCACCGTATAGTTTTGTTGTGCGTGTTTCAGAGTTTTGCTGGCGAAGTGAATGGGGCAAAAATATTTTTCGTCACGCTAGCCTAGCATGGCTCCTATAATATAGTCGCTTGCATCACACATAAGTCCAAACGGTAGCGACCAATTAGGTGAAACCATAATGGGTGTGTTTTTTAACTTTTCTTTGAGAGTTTTGAATGCCTTGTTGCATTCTTCATCGAAGTTAAAAACTAAATCTTTTTTGAGAAGTTTAGTCATAGGACGGGAGATTGTGAAAAAATCTTTTATGAATCGGCGATAGAATCCGGCATGTCCTAAAACACTTCTAACGCCTTTGACGTTAGTGGGTGGTGGTGGTAACTTAGCTATCACATCAATTTTTGCTTTGTCAACCTCTAGTCCTTTACTGGAGACTTTGTGTCCTAGCACAATTCCCTCAGTCACCATGAAGTGACACTTCTCCCAGTTTAGAACTAGGTGTGCTTGTTTACAAGAATTAACATCTGCTCGAGATTAGTTAAGCACAAATCGAATGAATCTCCAAATATCGAGAAATCATCCATGAAAACTTTTATGGAGGTTTTGAGCATGTCTTGAAAAATGGCTAGCATGCACCTTCGAAAAGTTGCTGGTGCAAAGGGCATACGCTTGTAGGCGTAGGTTCCATAAGGGCAAGTGAAAGTGGTCTTTTCCTGATCGGCTGGTTCGATGTAGATTTTTATGTAATGAAGTATCCGAAATATTGTCTCGGTTCGCGAGAGTAGATACTGAAAAGAGAGAGAGCGTTGTTGTTTTCCTGCTAAATCTTATCGCGCAGGCATGTTGTGATTTCAAATTGGTAGGGGTTGAGGGAGAAATGATCTTTTGGGTGGCTTCGTTCAACTTATGGTAGTCGATACAAACACGTCATCCTATGACAGTTCTTGTTGGAACAAGTTCGTTATCTTCATTTGTCACAACGGTCATTCCTCCCTTCTTTGGTACGCAGTGTACTGGACTAACCCAAGGACTATCTTCGATGGCATAAATGATACCAGCGTCCAGAAGTTTGATAATCTCTTTCTTAACAACTTCTTTCATGTTAGGGTTAAGTCGACACTGTCTTTGAATGACTGGTTTGACATCGTCCTCAAAGTTGATTTTGTATTTGCAAAAGGAAGGGTTAATCCCTAGAATATCAGATGTTTTCCAAGTGAATGCTTCCTTATGATTTTTGAGAACTGAAACGAGGTCCGTTCCATTTTCATTTTGTGTCGAGGTAGTAAAGCTGATTTTGATACTGGAAGAAAGAGGAATTTTCCTCCAAAAAAGGCATTTGCCGGTGGTTTCAGAAGAGGTTTCATCTCAAGTTTGGTTGGTGGATCTTAGATAGAAGTTTTGATTCTTAGCTCATCTTTGGGTGGTAATTCCTCAAAATCGTCTTTGACTTCATCCTCTTGAACATTTCCTGTCATGAATTCTTCGAATTCGTTTTCGAGCAGTGTCTCGCTTATCTTTTCGGATGTACTCAGGAACGGTTTAGAATCGTCGAACAAAGCATCGAGTTCATCCTCAGTTACTTCATCGATAACATCCATGCGGAAGCATGTGTCGTCATTTAAGTGAGAATGCTGCATAGCCTTATCGATGAGAAAGGTTGATCTATCTTCCCCAATTCCTAAATTAAGTTCTTTGTTCTTAACTCTTATGATAGCATCGGCAATGTGCAAGAATGGTCTTCCAAAAATTAGAGGAACTCTATCATATTCCTTAATTTGTAGGATAACAAAATCGACTAGGAACATGAATTTCCGAACTTAAACGATCATATTCTCAGTAACTCCCATAGGGTATTGGTAGGTATGATTTGCTAATCGAATACTCATCCTCGTGGGTTTCAGAGTTGTTCCAGAAAGTGCAGCGTACAGTGAATACGACATCAGGTTAATTCTTGTGCCAAGATCGGCCAAGGCGAGATATTTAACCGAGTTTGCGAGTTTGCAAGGGATCATAAAACTTATAGGGTCTCTAAGCTTCCATGGGAGCTTGTTTTGAAGAATTGTTGAGCATTCCTCAGTTGAGAAGGCAGCAAAGATTTGCTCCATCTTACTTTTGTTGCTTACAAGATCTTTTAAGAATTTTTCATAATTGGGCATGTCGGCCAGGACGTCAACGAGGGGTACGTTGATCCCGACTTCCTTGATCATGTCTAAAAACTTGGCATATCGTGCACTCCTCTTTTTTTGTGGGTATGCGTTGAGTGTACGAAAATTTTTGGGCTTTATGGCCTTTTGAGTGGCGGTGGAATGACATGGGTTGGTTTCTTGGGTAGAGGTTCTCCCTCTTTCTCGACTTCATCAGCCTCGTCCTTACTATCGTCAAGGAAGACGGCAGGCTTAGCGTTTGGGTTAACTGGTGGATCATAAGTCTTGCCATTGCGTGTGAATATGGCATTCACGTGCTCACTTTGAGTAGGCGGTGGTTGGTAAGGTTTATCGTTTGATGTTGAAGGCTTCGGATTAGTTTGGGTGTTGCTAGGGAGTGTACCCGTGGGTCTTGAGGATTGGTGATCAGAAATCCTACCAAACTTTGTTTCAAGGTCTTGAATCGCTGCTTGATGATTTTTCTGTCCTTGTTAGACTTTGGTTTTGAGATTATAGAATTGGTTTTTGACAAATTCATTTGCTTCCTTTTGTGCAACAACGAATTCTCTCATGGTTTTTTTTGAATTCTAATTCATCTGGTTTCTTTTCGGGTAAACGTGGAATTGGCGGGTTTTCCTCACTGGGGTTTGAGTTTCGATATTCATCATGATAGTGTGATTGACGATCGCGCCAAATTCCAGAATTTTGACCATAATAATTTCCTCGATATCCTTAGAGGCATAATTTGCTTCTTCCTCCTTGGGTCCTCTCATAGGTTTATCATCACAATCCAATGATGGATGAGGTCCTCCACATTTGTTGCATCTATCTCTCATTTCTTTCATATCTCCTTTGATCTCTTTGAATTGTGAGTCGATCCTCGTTGTTAAGGCTTCCATTTTCTCCAATAGCGGTGAGTGTTCTTCGCTTTCAGCTAAAGCAACGGTTTTTTGAATGGGCTTAGCTTTGTTTTCTTTCGACCAATCGAGTTTAAGAATAACTCAATCCTCGAGCAACCGATCCGCTTCATTTGAAGTTTTGTAGAGGAAAATTCCTCCGACGTCTAGGATGGATTGGGTTGGTTCATCTAGTCTGTGGTAAAAGATTTGGATTATGGTTCCCGACTAAAACATGTCCGATGACAATCTCGTGTAGATCCTTCATACGTAGCCAAGCGTCGACTAGTGATTCGTGATGTTGTTGGGTGAAACCTCTAATTTCTCCTATGAGTCGGTCAAACATTGCGGGTGGAAAGAATCGGATTACAAAAGCTTGTCTCATTTCTTCCCAAGTGGCTATCACACCGGGACTTAGTTCCTTGAACCAAATCTTGGCTTCTCCCACTAGGGATGATGGAAAAAGTTTGAGTTTGATGGCATCCGCATTGGTGTTGCTATAACGGAACATTCCACACACTTTGACAAATTCGGCGATGTGCTTGTGCGGATCGGTTCGTGAGCGTCCATCGAATTGTCGATCCTTAATCATGGAAATGTGGTTTCCTTTGACGGTGAAGTTGTCTCCAAGGTCAACCGCGACGATAGCAGCCCCGTGAGTGGGTGCTACGGCCCGATTATTTCCCCATGGGTTGGTCGTCGGCCATTGGGAAAGGTAGGTCAAGAAATGGGTTATAAACTACTTCGGCTTCAAATAGATTCTTAAAAGGTAGATATTTGGCTTTTGGAACTCGGTTTTCAATAGGTATGAACGGATTTTGCTTTTTTTCTTTCTTAAGGTTTGGTGGATAAAACGTTCGGGTTCGGAATAAGGAGTAGTTGGGTCTTGTCCGACAGAACGTGTTTGCAATCAAGATCAAACCCAAAAGGATTTTGAAAAGGTGGATAAAAAGTTAGATTTTTGTCTGACGTTGCAAGTCCCGGCGTAGATTTTGCGCGAGGCGGGCTGGAGTACTCGTTGAGGGGTCATGCCGGGGCGGCAGAGTGATGCGCCGGGCAGCTCCAAAGTTCTGTAATTTTTTTTTGAAAAGACACCTAGGGATGATGAGATCACGAGATCTAAATCGTAAAACATGATCAAATCCCTGGCAGCGGCTCCAAAAATTTGATGCGTGCAATACATGTCAGTTTTAAATTTATAACTCGGTATACCAAATTCTTAAGCAACACATACGAGTAAGTGAACTCGTTCGTGGTAGCAAGAGATCGATTGGTGTTGATCCCAACTTAAGATCGATTCCTTAGCTTGTAAAGGTTAAGTTACTTTGGATAGATTCAAAACAACTATGGTAGAAACTTTGTAAATATTAAAGAGTAGATTCCGCATACTCTTTAGTATCACAAGAGTTTACATAGTCGTTTGGATCTATAAAGTAAAACGTAACTTTACCGGAGGCTTCAATTGCTCTAATTCCACTTGTTAGGATACGATTAAGCTCAGTGCATTTAATACTTGCGTAGTAGATCAAAATATAATAATATCATTACATTATTTGAACTAGTAGAATATACCTTTGACCTTTTTATATGGAACAAATTCTTGTCTATTGTCCTTCTCTAAAATCATTTCAATATATGGGTTGCCATTAGTCTTCATACCAGGTCTAGGAGCTTGATGTAGACATATAATTGCCTTTTCTACCGTATAAAACTTTGTCAGGGTAACTCTGGTTCTTCCATTACCCTGGTGTGTTGACAGACATAATCTTCCTCTTCAAATTGCCATACAAAATGCACATCGTCCATCCATTTGGGTAAAACACAAAGTTCATAAATGAGGCATAGGCTAAGCCAGCCTAATTGCTTTAATCCTAAAAACTAGAGCAAAACCTCATCATATCTTATTCCTTCTGCTTGAGTGTAACTTATGCAACTGCCATGCTTTGGTTTATTACAATAATAACCTCTCTATCTTCTTTCTTGTTCCTGTAGACCCATTTGTCACAGTGCCCTATTGCAGGTGGTAACTCAACCAAAAGTCCAATACTTCTGCAATTTTAAACGGTAGAAGCTCATCCTGCACTTCGCTCTCTATCCTTGCATTGGTTCTGTCAAAGCTTGAATCACCTTCTTGGGTTCTACTTGTGATAGAAAACAATCCCATTTTGTCATAATGGCCCTCTTGCCATATGGTAAATCAACCAAAGTCTAAACCTTCTGCAATTTAAACTGTAGAAGCTCATCCTGCATTGCTTCTATCCAGCTTGGATCTGTCAAAGCTTGAATCACCTTCTTGTCTTCATGAGTTTTCCCTTCATAAACAGCACTAATAAACCCTTGTTTATTTGTAGTCTTTATCATTCTCCTTGTCTGTACACCAGACTGTACATCACCAATCACATGATCAAGTGAATGATCTTTATGGATTCTTGTATTTGGAGTAGAAGGAACTGGATATGTGGTAGTAATGTTGCTTATATCCACTTTTGTTTCATCACCAAAGAAATCATAATTGTGTTGCTTTCAAGTGTGCATTATCTCCCAAATAACATGTCTGGTTCTGTATTATTGTATACGCTGGACCCAGCTTGTATTAACCCCTTGAGATACTCGTTTCAGGTTCTGTCTTGATCAGCAATTCTACTTTCTTTACATACACCTTCATCATCCTTCTTTCCAGCATCACTAGAAGGTTGTGGTTCATCTTCATTATCTAGCTTTCTTTGAAGAGATATCTAATTGGGAACCATCTTTCCATAGTGCATCAAATGTGGGTCTTGGCTAGATCCTGTCTCCGTGCTAGAATGGGACCTGCACTAATTACTTTTTCTGTACTTAAAAAATCATTAGAGTTTGTTACTGCAACAACTGGCGCACATTATTCATTGATTTTGTGAGAAACATCAATATCAAATAGCACTTTGGACTCATCACATGCAATATAGGCTTATCCTCCCAAGAACTCTTAATGATGCAAGTTTTCTTCTACTGTCCTACTTCTATGTTTTATACCCTTAATGCTTACTATTTTTTGAGTATCCAACAAAGAATCCTTCATTTGACTTTCCATCAAACTTGCCTAAATAATCTAAGGTATTAAGAATGGTAACATGACACCCAAATGGTCTCATGAAGCTTAGAGCAGGTGTTCTACCTCTAAACAGTTCATAAGGGGTCTTGTTATGAGGCTTAACTACTAATACCTTATTCTGCACATAGCAAGCAGTATTAACTGCTTCGGCCCAAAATGTAGTAGGTAACTTAGAGTCAGCTAAACTGATTCTAGCAGCTCAATTAGTGTCATATTTTATCTTCCTCTCAGCAAACTATTTTTGCTGAGGAGTTCTTGCTAGACTAAATTCCTTCTTATTGCCTTTCTTTTCCACAAACTCATCTGCTCTTTTTTGAACTCTGTTCCATTGTCACATCTGATTATCTTTACTTTCTTATCAACTAGATTTTCTATCTCAGTTATACAGTCTTTAGATGCCACTCGTTTGCCTGAGTTGCTAGAAAGAAAACCATGTAAATCTGCTATATCTTCAGTGAACAACTCAGATAATATTTTTTCTTTTTCATTAAGCTGCTCACAAAAGTTAGACTATACAAGTCCAAATGCTACTGAATAAAGGTGAGTTAATAGGTTTTGAATTTTGGACTTACCAAGAGCTTTGTGTTCGCTTTCCCTTAAGACAAGCTACACAAGATTTGGTCATTTTCCAAAGTTTTATAGGTAACTTCTCACAAGATTTTCTTTTAACAAGTTTATTTATAGTTTTAATTTTTACATGACCTAGCCTCTTGCCATAGATTGATTCCTCTAGTGTGGCCTTTGCACAAGACAATGTTAAACTCTTCTTTAGGAAACAATATTCTTTATATAAACACTTTCTTCTTGTTCTTTTAGGGAGAGTTTGATCGGTGTTAAGTAAAACATGACTTTCATCAGCTAACTTAAAGTCAGGAGACAGAAGAAAACATCTAGTGTCAGTAAAAAGAACACTGTTCTTTTTGTCACACATCTGTGAGACACTAAAAAGGTTAAACTGTAACTCCTTGAAAATGTTCACATCCTCAAAAAATCAAAGCTTACTAGTTTTAAATAGTTCCTTTACTAGAAATTTCCCCTCCTTGGGCTCCTCCCCCAAAGGTAACATATCTCCATCAATTCCTTGAAGTTTAAGAGACTTTGGACATGTTCCCCTTCATTGTGCCTTGAGCATCCACTATCATCCTATCTTGATCTCTTTTTGTGGATGACCTAGTACATGAAAATAAGGAAATTAGTTTCCTTTAGGGACTCCAGCCATCACTGACCTGGATCTGCCTCGTGGTGCATCAACAAAATTGTGTCTTTTGAAAGTAATTGATGCACTGTTAAGTTTGGTAGGTCTCCAAACCCAATATGCTGAGGCCTTAATAGCATTAACCTGATTTACCTTGAGAGCATTAACTACTGCTGAATTTGGCCTAGTAGTATTAACAACTTTTGGCCTAGCAGTATAAAAGCTTCCCTTAGCAGTATTAACTTTTTGGCTATAATTTTTGTTAGTTAATGCTGTTTTTATACTATAGGGCCTCTTTACAGTTGATTGTGCTGATTTAGAAAAACATGACATTGGTCTAGCACTATAAACTGTAGTTTTGGGATGAGCAGTATTAACAAGCCTAGCAGTATTAAGTGGTCTTAGGCCAGTTTTCATTAAAACTGCTCTTGGAACTATGTTCCTGTGAGCACTGGGGTGAGCCTTTTTAGCAGAATAATTGTAATTCACCCTTGTATAATTATTCCCAGATACCATCCTTTCCCTTTGATGGTAATTGCAGTTAGCCTGCACATGGTTAAAACTTCCACAGACAAAACAAGCTTTATTGTACATCACAAAGTCACTTCCTAGTTGTTGGGACTTCTGATTATTCCAGTTTCTTTGATTTCCCCTAGGAGTTATTGACCTGTACATTTCAGCATACTTAACTGGTTTCCTAACTGGTTTTTCTTGTTGTTGAGGTCTAACAAAATTTATCTTAGCAACAGTAGGAAAAACAGTTTTCTTCTCTAACTTATCATTTGACACCAACTCCTCAACCAATGAGGCATCAGGAGATTCCCTAACCTCATTAGAAGTATCTTCACTAACACTTTTACTAGTCTTAGGTCCATATCCTTCAAACTCAGGCTGTTGGAACTCCTCTAAACCAGAGTTGGACAAATCAAGGTTTGGGGGTGAAAATAATCTTGTAGGAGGAGGTGGAACAACATTGTAGCTTACAAACCCTAAACCCTTTCTGCTTTTATCAGGTATCTGAATCCCTATTAATTTGTCTAGACTCTTAGAAGCATTATCAAAATTTTCAATCTTAAGTTGATTGTTTTCTTTTTCTTGCTTAAGCTTTTCTAACTCACTTTTAAACACACTAATTTCTGAGTCTTTATATGAGATATCTCTTTTTAGAATAGCAAGTTGCTCATAAAATAGAACCTCATTCTTTTTGTAAAAGACAAGTTGTTCTTCTACAGATGCTAACCCTCTTTTATAAGTAGCTAGATTGAACTCAGATTTGTTAAACTCTATTCTTAAATCATCAAGTTGAGTTTTAAGAGTTTTAAAGCTTTTTAGACAGGTTTTTGAACAAGTTTTATTATTATGTACTTCAGAGTCTGAAAAAGCCATAAGAGCCATGTCTCTAGGGACTTCTTCATCTGCCACAAAGCTCCAGTCAAAACCAACTCTATTAATAGCCAACATGGCTTTGGAAGAAATTTCTTCCACATTTATAGTCCTTCTAGAGCTGTCTTGATTCCTGCTCCTGTTATATTGTTTATTAGGTCCCTGCATTCCCTTGCAAAGTGTCCTAACTTGTGATAGTTGAAACACTCCACCTTTGACTTGTCATATCCAGCTATATCACTTCCATTGATAGTAATCTTTCTACCAGTCTTCTAGAAAAACTTTCTTGTTCTCATGCTCAGCAATGCTAACTGCCACTTTAAATCTATCTCTTCTAAGTCATCTTCATGGATTTGTTCAAGGTCCTCATGTACAAGTTGAGACCCGTTTGGTTGACTGGCCAAAAAATGCATAAACAGTGTCATCACTTAAGTTAGCAGTACTAACTTGAGTACTAGCAGTGCTAACTTGAGTATTAGCAGTACTAACTCCATAAGCAGTATTAACTTTATTAGTACTGCTAGTAGATGACATAAAAGCCAAGTTCTGAGAACTTGAGCTTGAGCTTGAGCTTGCAGTTCCTTTAACCTCTTGTTCAACAATCTTGAAATTGTTATAGAGATCATCAAAGCTCATTGTGTCTAGATCAGGTTTATTCCTCCAGACCACAACATGAGTATTCCACTCAGAAGGCAGACTTCTCAAAAATTTCAAATTAAGATCTTCTTGTGAAATATTTTCACCAAGGATAGCCAACTGACTTACAATCTTCT